>JAEQBH010008152.1:0-100067 GCA_016808115.1 Tetrastigma voinierianum
CAAAGAATTATGCTTGATCATTTACTATTTTGAAGTCCTAAACACTAGCAAGTTACTGGTTAGAAGTGAAAAACAAACCCAGTTGTAGTGATACGAGGCAATTATTTTACCGTTTATCATTAGGAAATGTGGCCTTGGACTAGAATTTTCTACTTCAACCTACTTAGCTTCGTTTCCAATAGTCATGAATGTCTTTCAAGTTTATGTCATCGCATTATTAGGACTAATTACATAAATGGTGTATCAACTTTTCTTTTATTTTTTTTCTATTTTAATGTCAATTTTATTTTTGTTTAATCAAGTAATTCCCCGATCAATCAAAGTTCATTAGGATGTTGAATTAACAAAAATCGGATTCACATGACATTTCACATCATATAAAAATGAAGAAATTACTTAAATAACCTTTAATGAAGGGAAAGGACAATATTATTTTTTCCATGTTAGGGTCTTTCCTTATTAAGTCAATAAGTTGAAAGGACAAATTAGTGAAGATCACATTTTAGTTTTAGTTGTACTTTTGGTTTTCAAAAAACTATTTTTAACATTCAACAAAAATATAATTTTTTGCTTTACTTATTTAGTCAATAACTTGGAAAATAATTAATAAGTAAAAAAAATCATTCAATTTTTTTTTTAAAATTTATATTTCATATTCTGTTTTCTTACATCTGTATATTACATCATAATATCCTATTCTTATAAGGAATCGAGATCTCCCATAGCCCATTCCCACCCCTTTATAACTTGAGTCAGGCCTAAAAGGCATATTTCATATTATGTTAAAAAACAAACACCCCTTAATCAGTGGCGGAGCAAGAATTTTTCTTTGGGGGCATAATTTAGTAGTATAAATAAATTTTATGAAAAACATATTCCAATATATCCATTAATCATAATATTTATCATAACATAATATTTAAAAATATTATATTAACTAAGAATATAATGTTAATATGAGTTTTAACAAAAATTTTTTTTTCAATGAAAGTTATATTTAAATATGAACAATTTTTCTCGATAATAAATTTAAAAATTGAATAAAATTAGATTTATCATTTATTCATGTAACATTTTAATAATATTTAAATTGATAAATCCAAATAGCTAATTAAGTTTTTCTTTTCGCTAGGTTTCTCCATCATATTAGGTTTTTTTAACCTTAGGTTACCAAAACACTTTAGAAGATACGAAAAAATGATTGGTGGACGACAAATACAAAAGGGTTATAAATTGAAGTTTCATATATATATATGTAAATTTTTTTTTATTAGAGAAGACTATGGAATAAGTCTTACAAAGTCGACGGAAACAAACATAATAATTCTCTGCTAATATTAGTGACATCCTTATGGAAATTTGACAAGTACCAACAACAAAAGTCTAAAATACCAATACCTTTTTTACTAGACAATCGGCAATTCTATTTGCTTCTCTATAAATATGACGACATGCATTCGTAAATACATAGACCCTAAGACGTACACCTTCCAAATATTAATAACATGATAGAACTAGAAATATTGATTCTCTTATTATAATACTCTATAACTATTTTGAGTCTGCAATACCTGCATGACCTCAGAATATTTACTAGCTAGTAAACAGCTGACATTTTTTAAGCGTTCCTTTGATGACTTTTTAAAAGCGTCATTATAGGTAAATACCGGGTTAAGGGATGACACTTTTGATAAGCACATTATATTCTTGATGCTTAGAAGGGGTCTTGGTTGACCTTTTTTTTCTTTTAATGTAGTCTTGCAATTGCATCCTTTTGTTATGCATAGTTGATTATGAGAATCTCCATTATCGATGACGGTAAGTTTTTTCATTTTATAAAGTATATCATTATTCATAATCTCCTTCGTCAAATATTGACCTGATCTCCAAATAGTTTAAGTAATGATAGACCAATATGGATGGGGAAATATGCCTTACAATAAACGAGTGAAACGTTAGAGGCGAGAAGAAACTACAATGTATCATCAGTCCGTTCTTGGTTACATCAGGCAACTTTGGAGTGATGTAAGAACAAAAATAATAACTTCGATCTTGGTCGAGAAGTTATATTCTTATACCAAATTGATATAATTTGGCTACGAAAATTTTTAATAAAATTAAGAAAGAAAGCAAACAAATAAATAAAATGAAATTATCGAGTTTTTCAATATTATATCAAGTCTATTGAAAGCAATAACATAAGGTACTATTTATAAGCACTAACAGAAAATCCTAACGAATAAATCCAAAAATACAATTAAATAAATAACTAATAATAATAAAATTCATCATTAGACTTGGGCTTCCTATCTCGTTTAAGCCTGAATGTGAGCCTGCTCCGCTATGCAGGTTACATCCTCCCGGTCGGGAAGTGGCGGGTGGCGTCGGGCTTCAGATGAACCACGGTTTTGATGTAGCCATAAGCCCGGATGCCTTTTGGATGTAGCTTTGCAATGGCGAGCATGCGATACGAGACCCGGTGAAGGCTCTTTGCACTTTGCTATGATCTTCGAGATCACCTTCAAATCAGCTCTTTGAGAAATGAGAAGGTACATGAGATTCATTTGCCGTCTTAGAATAGGAGAAATGATATAACAGTCACTGCGGTATGGCGTTTGAAATTCTCAATTAGACCCAGTTGTTGATAATAGCGGCTAGTTTGTTCTTCATTGTTTGTTTCTCCAGTACTAGTAGTAGTACTAGTCCTTTCAGGTTGTTGAATATCATGTCTTAGTTCTATAATCTGTAAAGTGAGAGGTAGATGGTGAGACACAGAATATAAGACTGATTTTATATATTGAAGTAAAAAAGACTTACGTTATGTCCAGTACGAGAGTCCACAATTAGATTGGCTAATGCCAAAGCTAAAATGTTCTTTCTGCGTGCAAGACAAATTTTTGTTAAAAACACGATTGAGTTTAAAAAAATAGGCGCAGGGGCACGACTCCGAAGCCGAAGCGGGATTAAAGAAAATTTATAAGCATGCCCATTAAAAAAAAAACGCTAGGGCTCCTACCACGGAGCCCAAGCAGGACCAGTTCATCCTCCCAAGAGGCGTACTTGGATAGCCCTAAGAGCCATATCCTATAAATCAAAATCTCTCACCAATAAGGGAAGTAGGATAATTCGATAGCATGATAATAAATCAAACCAAATCTTGTAATAAGGAAGTAGGATAATTCTCGATAACGATACGTAAATCAAAACCAAATCTCATCAATAAAAATAGGATAATTCCTAATAGCGTATCCTGTCAAATCAAACCAAATCTCACGATAAGGAAATAGGATAATTCCTAATAGCGCTTTCCAATTATCACTTATTAATCGGCGATAAGAAGAAAATCTCTCATCGATAAGAGAATCCGCCCATCACCATCAAATTGGGAAAAGCATATACTATAAATGCTAGGCACCTCGCCGGTGAAGATGCAGCGGACTTATGCGCGATACTTCATTCCACTAGCGATTGATATTCTCTTCCATAGGAAAGAAGCCGACTTAGGCATCGGGCGGCGACGGCGAGCGATCCTCTTTCTTTCTTGTTTTTGCGAGAGGAGTCCAAGGTCCCAGCCGACGAGGCCAGGCCCGATGTGATTCAGTTCGGGCAGGCGGTCGACACGCTCCGGCTGGTTAAGTTGAAAAAGGCATCATCGGTTGGCGTAGATGCGTAGGAGCAATGATTCACTTTACAAATAAAGCTGACCTCGGCAACTATTAGTATCGGCTTCGAACCTGGCGAGAACAGCGCCAATCCTCCAGGATGCAAGACCCGGCCGGGCGGCGTGGACAACCGACCTCCGGAGCGCGTTAGAAGGCGTGTGGGCCCGACCGCGGACGGAGTGGGCGCTCGGCGTCGCCCGGCCAACACTTGCTGAAGAGTTCGAACAACTCGCTGGGCCGTCGGCGCTCGGGAGCTCGGTTGGCAGGCCATGCTAGCCCGCGGGCCAAGTAGCTCAAAGTCCCGGCCCATTTCGGTCGAACAAGCCATGTAGCCACGGGGCGAAATAGCTTCCGAAGCCAGCCCAGCTCGATTCGAACAGGCTATGTAAAAGCCAAGTAGCTGAAACCTGATGGCACCGGTAAGGCCCGGTAACCCGCAGGCCGAAGTAACAAAGAGCCGGCAGCTTGAGTCGAAGCAGGCGAGTAGCCCGCGGGCGAGGTGCTTCGGGGGCCAGCTGACTCGGTTCGAGCAGGCCATGCCTGAACCAAGTAACTCGGGGCCTAGTAGCTCGATTCCGCCCAGGCGTGATAGCTCAAGCGAGCCATATAGCCCTTGAGCGGTTGCTTCAGTCGATTAGCCCGCAGGGCCTCGGTAGCTCGATTTTAAAGGCGCCCATTTGCTTCGAAGCCAAGGCCATGGCGCGAGTCGATTGACTTTCGGCGGTGCCGCGGGCCTCGGTAGCTCGGTTTTCGCCGACCGCTCAACGCTGGGCTGTAGCCCGGTCAGTTCATTTCAGGCGAATTAGCCGGAGCCTCATCCATTTCGATTTTCCAAAGCTCGGCGCCGACTAAGGCTAGTAGCCGGGCGGTTTAGCTTTCGAGCGGTGCCTCTGTGGGCCTCGGTAAGCTTAGTTTTCAAAAGCTCAATTGCTTAACTAAGGCCTGGTAGCCTAAGCGATTTGACTGACATATTAGCCGGAGCCTCGATGGCGCTCAGTTTTGAAGCTCGGCCTTTCGACTATGGCACAGTAGCCTAGGGCAGTTCGACTCGAGCGGTGTACGGAGCCTCGATAGCTTAGTTTTCAAAAGCTGTTCTTTCGGCTAAGGCACGGTAGCCCGGGGCGATTCGGCACGGCGGGTCGCCCGGGCCTCGATGGCTCAGTTTCAAGTTATTCCCTTTCAGCCCAGGCTATTAGCCCGGGGGCGATTCGGCTCGGGCGGATAAGCCAGCGGAGCCTCAATAGCTCAGTTTTCAAAAGCTCAACTGCTCAACTAAGGCTTGGTAGCCCGGGACGGAGTTCGGCTCGGAAAGATTAGCCCGCAGGCCTTAGTAGCTCGAGTTTTTCAAAGCAGCGCTCGACCAGGCTTGGTAGCTACAAGGGCGGTTGCTTTCAGTGGAGTGTAGCGGAGCCTTAGTAGCTCAGTTTTCAAAAGCTCAACTGCTCAACTAAGGCTTGGTAGCCTAGGAGCCAGTTCAGCTCAGGCAGATTAGCCCACGGAGTCTCAGTAGCTCAATTTCAAAAGCTCAACTACTTAACTAAGGCCCAGTAGCCGGGGCGGTTGCTTCGAGCGGTGCCCACGGGCCTCGATGGCTCGGTTTTCAAAAGTTCGACTACTCGACTAGGCACGAGTAGCGAGGCGGTTCGGCTCGAGCGAATTAGCCGGAACTCAGTGCTTATTTTCAAAGCTGGCCCCTTTCGATTAAGGCTGGTAGCGGGGCCGATTCGGCTTCGAGTGATTAGCCTCACGGGCCACCGGTAGCTCGATTTTCAAAGCAATTGGTGACTAAGGCTGGTAGCCCGGGGCCCGGTTCGGCTCGGGCGGTGTACTGGGCCTCGGTAGCTGTTTTCAAAAGCAAGCGCCGAAACACAATGACCCAAGAAGCCCGAATAGCTTAGTTCAAGAGTATAAGCGGCTCGGGAGGCGGGGCTGGCTCGAGCCAAGTAAGCTAGTTCGGAAGGCGCGACGGCCCGAAGCGAGTCGCTCGGTTCAAAAGTATAAGCGGCTCGGGAGCGGAATAGCCCGGGGCAATGCTTCAGTTCGGAAAGGCGCAACGGCCAGAGGCAAGCGGCTCGATTTTTGAGCTTCAGTAAGCTGAGGCATAATGGCCCGAGGCAAACAACTCTATTCGAGGCAAGCTGTAAAGGCACAACAGCGGCCCGAATGGCTGGAGTTCAAGAGTATAAGCGGCTCGGGAGGCGGGAATAGCCCGAGCCAAGTAGCTCAGTTCGAGGTGCAATGGCTGGGCGAATAACACGGAGTTCAAAGAGTATAAACGGCTCGGGAGGTAGAATAGCCTGGGAGCTGGTAGCTCGGTTCGGAAGGCGTGCTGGCCGGGACGGCTCAATTTTCGAGCTCGGCGGGCAAAAGGCCTGATAGCCCGGGGCAAACCTTTCTGTTTTAGAGAGCTTAAGCGCGCCAAAAAAAGCCGCAACTGACCCGAAGTGAATACTTCAGTTCAAAAAAGTATAAAACGACTTGGGGCGTAATAGCCGGGAGCAGTAGCTTCGGTTCGAAAGCGCCGGCGGCGGGAGCAGCGACTCGATTTTGAGCGCCGGCCCCTTAAAGGCACAATAGCCCGAGGCAAGCAACTCGGTGAGCTTAACTGCCAGCACAACGGCCCGAAGCGAATGCTTCGGTTCAAAGTACTCGCGACCGGGGAGAAATTTGAATAGCCCGAAACCCAATGCTTTCCGATTCGAAAATACGGCCCAGAGCGAATGCTTCAGTTGAAAAGTATAGCGGCTCGGGAAGCCGAACATATCGGGAGCCCAGTAGCTCGGTTGAGCCTGGCGGCCCGAAATTCAGCGGCTCGGTTTGGAATTTCGGCCAGCGAAAACCTGGCGGCGGGAGGCGAATAGCTTTCAGTTCAAAACGCAAATAGCTGGGAGGCGAATAGCCCGAGGGCGGTGGCTCGATCAGCGATTAATAGGGTCCCACACCGCCACGTGACCCCTCGAGTACCGCCGGTGGGAGCAGCTCATGAGTCTTGTTTAGCGGGTCCCAGTAGCGCGCTCTTCGCCCTCGCGAGCGCTCGAACCCATCTTGTAAGGATCTTATAGCAATGGGAGCACTCTCACTGCAGATTGAACACCATTATTTGTAGGCTCTGTAAATACTCAAATAAGAAATTGTCAATGGAACCTGCAATCTTATAAGAAATTGATGAGGCTAGAGAATGCTTATATGCGGATAAGAGTTTTAAAATAATAAAGTAACCTCAATCTCTCGATTTACATTATATGCAACAATCCGGTATTATTTTCCTATCTTCTGGCAATCCCTCCTTCCTCACGCCCGTCCACGGCAGCTGATCTTGAGACCAGTCATATCGAACACTCATATATAGATCTACACATAAAAATATCTGAAGAAATTTTTCAAATTTTATTTCATTGAAAAACACTCTCCTATCTTACATATAAGCTTCTCTAAGGAAAACATGCTCCATTACAAACTTTTGATACAAGGAAAATATGGATTAACTACGATGTTCTTTACAATGAAGGAATTTCTTACGTATTTATAGGAGATCATTTACTATTCTCAGTTCTCTTTATCTTCTTAACATCTGCGATCTTGAGTTCTCCGATATTCATTTGCTGTGCGCCATGCATTGTCATCATTTTTCTCTTCTTTTTCTTCATGGTCCTGTCATGTTGAAATTTAAAGCACCCAACCACATCCATTTCTTATCACCTTTATCTTCTTCTTTTCTTCTAAGGTCATGTCATGATGGAGATCTTCATATATTATTTCTCCAGTCTTTGAAGAACAGTTTACAATTATAGTGGTTGGCATTTATTGGCCGGACCACTTTCCTTAAACTGTCATTATGTTGACTTGTCATTTATTTATAGTGGCGGACATATCTTGTCCCGAGCCACTTGGGCCGGTTGGGATTACATCTTTTTCCCAGGGTTATCCAACCTTCACTGTCACTCTTTGTCCTTTTCATGAATTTTATTGCTTCATTTTTTGTCGTTGGCTAGGCGGCATCAGGATTGATCCGACTCATTAATCTCTATCTGGTATCGTTCCTACGTCCCTGGCTTTCCCATCACCTAGGACTATCATCCAGTTGTTTGTTGCGATGGTGAGCAATTCTTTTCTTCCGTCTGTCATTCGACCAAGCACTGCTTTTATCCCTAGTGCTCTTCTTGTTTTTGTCCATTGCCTGTTATAATATCCCTGCTTTTTGGGTTTGATCTCATTTATCTGGAACCTAGATTCTTCACTGCTATTTATGGTTATGAGATGATAGGCTTTGTGGCACACCCCAATGTCTTCATTATATTCCGGACTAATAGTGAATAATTTTATATAAAAACTTTGATGACCTGTCATTTTGCATAATTGGACTCTAAGAGTGTCATTGAGTATTTCTCCACAATTTGGACTCAAATAGATTCGGTCAACAAAACCGAAATCCATGGCATCTTGAATGAATGAGGGGTCTGTCTTTTTTGTGATTATTATCCTTGGGTAAATAGATTCGGTGGAAGTCTGGTAATACCCATCACCATTAGGATTGTTATAAATGTATTCAGAGAAAGTCAAATACTTTCTCTCCATGTCAGACAAGATGAATGAAGATGTATTTATATTTTCTGTCTTTTCTTACGGAAAAAGGGGATATCTGGCCAATTTCTCCTTTGAGAGGTTTGTCCTTTGAGGAATTGTTATCTCCGCCCAGAGATTTTTGTCTTTGCAAGGCATTGTATTATTGGGGCTTTTATCCTTTTGGAGGATAGGCATATCCTAAGTACCTTTTGAGATATTTTTGCTGTTAGGCAAGGATATATCTCATATCCTTATGTTATCGTGATTCAGCTGTGCTGGCTTTTTCAGAATGGGACGAGCATATCCAAACCTACCTTTTTTTATATTGTTTTTAGTCTCGAAAATTTGAGAAACATCATCTGTCTCACTATTATTTCACAATCTTCGAAACATTTTTCAAGGATATTTTTGGAAATATATAGTTTCAGAATCTTATATCATTGATATCTTTTAATTAGTAATTTTTTTCTTCAATTGAAATAAGATCATTGTAATTATCGAAATCATGTTCATTCCTTCGGCCTGTGGTGGCCAATTTCTACGCATTTCTTCCGTGTTATTCAGCTTACTACGTAGTCTGCAAGAAAATTGTCGATTACCTTTTATATGAACAATTTTAAAATTATAATAAGCTAGGGTTTGCCATCTAGATAACCTTCTAGCTGTATAACCTTTCTTGTGTTATTTTTATAAATCCTATGACTTGATATATCAGTTTCTATGATAAGGTTTAGGTAATAAGAATATTTCAAATTTATTGATTCTTTTATTACTGCAAGTAATTCTTTTCATTGATATCATAATTAATTTGATTATTATTAAGGTTCACTTGTATATCGGCATATTTCTCTAGGTCTTGTTTTCAAAATAGTTTGCCCAATATTTATCTGACTTTATACATTTGTAATATTAAATTGTCATTTTTCAAACTAAGGCAATCTTAATTTAGGCAAATTTGAACATATATTTTAATCTTTTTAACTATCATGGTATGCTTTTCATTCCATCTGTTTGGTTTTTCTTAGTTAACAATTTTTGTAATTCTGTCTTTCCTTTAGCTAAATCTTTTGCAAATCAGAGGAGTAGTTTAAACATCCTAGAATTTTGTATCATTCCTTAGTTTAAGTAATTCATCGGGAAATCTTTTATTTTTCGAAATTTATATGCTGGTTAATTTTATTCTTTAAAATTATAATCATTTCTAGAAATTCTATTTCTTTTTTCTCGATTTCAACTTTCTTTTCTGAAAGAATTATACCATGGTCTTTACAGAGTGTTATAAAAATATCTAAATGTTTTTCATGATCTTTTTCATTATTAGAACAGATTAACTTGTCATCAATATAAACTATTATTAAGGAGGAATAATCAGAGAATATTTTATCCATTTTTCTTTGGAAAACTTGAGGAGCATTTTTCAATCCAAAAGGCATTACTATCCATTCATAATGACCTCTAGGTGTGCTAAAGGCTGTAATAGGTATACTATTATTGTCCATTTTTATTTGCCAAAATCCTGATTTGCAATCAAACTTACTGTAATAATTTTTTCCTCTTGCCAGATTTATTATCTCATATTTGGGATATAATATCCATCGAATTTGTATTCTTATTTACTTCTTTGTAATTTATTACCATTCTTGCTTTTCCTCTTTTATTTCACTATGTTTTCTAACCATAAAGGCAGAACTCTTATGTGGACTTTTACTTTTCTCTTATCAGTTCCAATTGTATTAATTCATTAATCCCCGGAATTTTAAAATCTTCTATATCTTCTGAGAATATATCATTGGTCTAACTCTAGCGATATGCTGGGATCTATCATTTCTAATTTGTAGTAGATTTTTGTCTTTTCCCAATATTTTAAAGGGTTATTACTAAAATTTTCTTTCAATTTTATGTATCTTATTTGTTATTTTATAGGTTATGGATATATTTATTTTACATTCTCCATTTACGGCTTTTGATCATAGTTTATCTTAAAAGGTTTTATTATTCTAGTCACTCTTATCCAATGATCACAAAGGTGTTTTTAGTATAATAGTATAAATTGTTTCAGCGATATATTGAGAATTGTTGTAAAAAGTCATTTCCTAATATAATGTCACATTACATATTATTGTATTGATAGACTTTTTTCCTATCTTTTCTGATTTTGTTTTTAGATATTATTTCTACATTCTCTTTTGTTTGTAATTTTCTTTATCTCGATCACGCCTTTTATGGAGATATTAGTGTCCCCATTCTTTTAACAAAAGCTTTTGAATATTGTTATTTGATCACATGTCTATCCAATCCACATGTGTATAACTTAGTTTCTAAATTTTAAGCTATTATAAATACCACTTAGTAGGGATGTAATTTCCTTCATTTTTGCATCTTTCTAGAAAAATACATATGTCTTCATTGTGTATTTCTATTCCTTCTTTTGTGATCTTATAATTATCTACTCTGTCTAGGAAGCTATTTCCTAAGAGAATATCATAATGTCCATTTCCTTGCGATACATTATCTTTGTAGCAATCTACTAGAAGGTTATTCCTTGTAGTAATCTTATGGGTATTTCTACCTTTAAATTACATTCTAATGTTTGACCATCATAATTTTGTAGACATATGGACTTGTCAAAGTTCCTATCATTTCCACATATCGACACAGATATGATTACAGCTGGCTCCTGTATCTATTAAAATTTTGGTTTCTTCAACTTCTCTTTCTCCATTGTAATAATTTCTTTCTATTAGGAAAGGTGAATGTACTTCTTCTCTTATTCTTGAAACCTTACCTTATACTATTTACTGCTACTATTTCCTATCAGAATTTCTCTTGAATTTAGGTAAGTGATTCTTTGTATACTATTTTCTTCGGGAATATCATCTTCAAGGCTTAAAATGTAATTTGCAGGTATTTCTATTCTATCTAACTTTTGTGGCTCTATTATTTCTGCAATTTCTCTACATTCATCACTAATTTCTATAAAGGGTTTGTCTTAGTAAATTCTTCCATAATTTGAGTTTGATAGGGTATACTGGCACTATAATACATTGTCATTACATTATTTCCTTCTTTCATAAAGTCATTTGTAAAATTTGAAATATAAACTTAGGTTGTTATCAAAATCTTTGTCTCTAAATTAATGTTGTACAGTGTATATAAGCATTAATTTTGTATGGGGCTAAATTGCCACAGATACTACACAAGTGGCTTTCATGTGTTTGTATCAGTCTTTTATCATGTAAACTTAGTACTATTGGGGTATTTAGATTTTCAGGGAATAAGGATTTTATTATTATTTGTACTCCTGCTAAGTATACATACTTTATTTTGTCTCTTATTTTGTCATTTTTTATCTTACTTAAGGTTTCATGTATAGTTTCTTTTGTCAGTAAATTAAGCTTAATATTTCCTTTAGCTTTGATGGTGTTATACTTCTTTCTATTTTTGGTATTCATGGATTGTGTATTTCCTATGCATATATCTTTTATTTAAGTAGCTTAATAAGCCTTCTCCACAGGGCTTCACTAGATCAAGAAAGTTTAGATTACCAGTTTTACGTAATTTTCTATTATCAAAGTGCTTTTCATTCTATATATCCTTCTTGATCTTCCTTAGCACTAATGACTTCAAATTCAGAAATGTCATCTTCTTCCACAATTATTTCTTTACTCATTCTGTATCACTTTCTGATGAACTGTTATCATTTTCGCTATAAACACTACTCATTTCACTTCTAAATCTTTATCTTTATTTTCTCCCATAATATAAATGTCTTTTTCTCTTTTTGACATTCATTAATGTAATGTCCTAATTCTCCACATTTCCAACATTTATCCTTTTGTCACTTTTGAGTAACATTTCTGTGTTTGTCTTTTGTAATTAAATTTTTTCTTATAATATTTCTTAAATGGTTTTTTCCATTCTTTTCTAAATTTTTTATACTTTGTAAATTTCTTTCTTGGTTGTCCTAATTGTTTTCTAAATTTTCTTTTTCTAAACTCCTTACACCCCCATTTTCTTGGGATGTTATCTATCTTATCACAGAATATTTTTTCTCCATATTTTGCACCATTTACAACATATCTTTGGGTGCATAAATCTGTCAATATTTTCTTTAAAAATTCTATTCGAGCTCCTAAAGTATCAGCATTTTCTGTCTTTATTTTTTCATATTCTCTTGGAAATAATTACTCCATTTTCCTGGTAATTTCTCATAATATGTATTTGCTAATATTGTCATATTCACTTATTATATCAAAGGCATCATAGTACCATTTCCTAAATTCACATAATATTCATATATGTATTTCATCTTACAAATCTTTAATTGTGATAGCTTATTTCTAAATAACATGTCTTTTCTTCTTTGTTCTACATATCTGTCATCATTTTCTCCTAAATTATTTACTAACCATTATTAACAAAGGTATCTACACCTTCGAATATACTACTTTCAAAAGCTATAGTAGTGTAATTTGTAATAACATTAAAACTAGGGGCTGATAATCCTTCCCACCATTTTCTAACACATCCTGTTAATGTTCCTATCATTATTTGGGTTTTTGTATTATTATCCCAACTTGTTCCTTGTGTCATGAAATATAATGTCATTGCTTGAGACCAGTTGTTTAAAAGCTGTTTTAAATATCTTTTGACAATCTATATCTAGGTATACTCTGTATTTCCTAATTGTTCTATTTTTTATTCTCTAGGTTCATATTTAGGTATTCTATATTGGGATTCAAATGTTTTTGGATGTTCTTCTTTTATTTTATGGTCACTCCCACCATGTCTCAGAAGTTTACTCTTTTGTTTCATTTAAATTCATTCTTTGTATTCTATTCTATCTTCTTCTATTTCGTATCGCTTATTGACTCATTCTTTTCAGTTTCTTCTCTATTATTTGTTTTTCCTTCTCTTATTTCTTTTTCTTTTCCTGATTGATATTGTTCTAATAATTTTTCATCTAGACTTCCTTTTCAATATTTTCTCAACATTGTTCTTTCGGGATATTTTCTGTTATTTGTTCTGCCGTACCAGTTGTTCCTTTTATATTTTAGATCTTTTCCTATCTTGATAAGAGTATTTTGTTGTATTTCTATGTTTTATTATCCTATTTTCCTAATTTATTTATTTTGTCTTCGATCTTTCTGTATGTTATCCATTCGTTTTATAGCTCTTAATATTTAATTAATATTTCTCTTTTTAGCTTCCATTTGTTTCAGTTTTGTAACTCTATTTTTCACAAATTTTTTTCAATCATTTTATATCCAAGTATTCTTTAATTTTTGTTTTTCTCCCCCTTCCACACTTTTTGGATTTAAGTTTTTATTTCTCTTTTTATTAGTTTTTAATGATTTTGGATGTTTCTCCATTTCTCACAATGTTTATCTCACCACCACTTTTCTTGTTGTTTAGGATCTAGATTAACTTTACAAAGGTAAATATTCATTGTAATTACTTACTATGTCAGGTATTATTGTATTTGTAAGTTCTACATATATTTTGGATCTCGACTTTATAGAAAGAGGTAAACTAGTTTCTAAACATTCCATAACCATTTTATATATTGTGTTTTTATTCGTTCCATTTCTTTTCTGGTAGATTCTTTACATAAGTCTGTCTTTTTTTTTCTAAATATTTATCTATTGATTGTTGTACAAACGATTTTGTGTCATTTCACTCATATTTTCTATACTTAGACTTCCAATTTTTATTTAAATTACTATGAAATATTTCACCGTCTTCTTAACGATTATGGAAGCTTCTTAGATCTCATCTTTATTATCTACTAGATTTAAATCTAAGGTCTCATTAAGTATATTTTGTCCTTGGAATTTTCGATTTTGCTTTTATCAATATTTCTTCTTTCATTTCTGAGGAGGTTTAATTGTAGTGTGTCATTGATTCTTCTTGAGATATTTGAGGTTTAGAGATGTACAGTGTTTTTAATATCCAATTATATGTAGAATTCAGGTTGTAATAGGTAAGGCTTCTATTAATGCTATATCATTAGGATCTGTCCGCCATTTACACTTATTATCTTCATAATTTAATTTTTTCGTTATCAATTAATCTTGAAATTTTTATTGTTTGGGTGATTATTTTGTTAGGTGGATTTCTCTATCAATAAGCTTAAATTCACACGTTCTTTAATTCTTACAATATTTGACTTTTTTGTTTTTTATTATTAGTTTTTACTATTTGGTTACTATTTGCATTTATTATTATTACTGTTGCTTTTTCTTTATTTTAATTGATTTTATCTAAATTTTCTAAAAATACTTATATTGGTTAACTGTCTGATCGTTCTATCAAATTCTTCGCAATCCTGAAATTCTTCAATATGATATTCAATATGGTTTTGTGTTAGATTTATAACTGTTTTTGTAATTTCAGTTTTAAATTCTTCTATTCTTCTATTATCAGTTAAATCTATCATACTTATGTTATAACAGACCTTTTACGCATAACTACATTATTCCCCCATTAAGCAGGTATTACGTATCAAATTGTTCTTAAGTCATAACTTCAATATTATCTTCTTTAATTTTGGATAATTTATTGCTGTTTATCTCTTAAATAAAATAATATTTTTTTCTTTATGTCTTTGAATTTTGTTATTCCAATTTCTTTAAACAAAAGAAATTTCAGCATTATCATCCTATCATTTATACCCCATTTTTATTCTGAACCTAGTGCTTTGATACCATTATTTGTAGGCTCTATAAATACTCAATAGAGGGTAATCAGCGGAACACACAATACTATAAGAAATTGATGGGGTGGTGAGCTAGAGAATACTTATATGCGAGATAAAGGTTTTAAAATAATAAGAAATAACCTCAGTCTCCCTCGATTACATTATAACTGCAACAATCATTGACATACGTATCTTCTGAGCAGCAATCCCTCTTCCCTTACGCGATTATCAAAGACACTCCTTGTATGGTCATTTTTATAAAAATATCAGAAATTTTAAATTTTAGCTCGTAAAAACACTCTCTATCTTACATATAGAAACATAAGAAAGTAGCACTCCGTACAAACTTTTTTAATACAAAGAAAAATATGGATGCTTTCGATGTTCTTTACAATGAGGAATTCTTAATGACTATAGAGTCATTTACTATTATGTCGATTCTCTTTTATCTTCTTAGCATACGCGTCTGGATTCTCCCCCGATATTGCATTTGCACATGCGCCGCCAGTGTCATCATTTTCTCCTTCTTTTTTCTTCATGGTCTGTCATGTTGAAATTTAAGCACCTTATCCGACTTTCTTATCACCTTTATCTTCTTCTTTTCTTCTAAGGTCGCCATCGCGATGGAGATCGCCGTATATTATTTACGGTTGTCTTTGGCAGTTCTGATATAGGGGTTGGCATTTGTGTGGACCACTTTCACTTAGCTGTCATTATATTTGACTTGTCATATACATTTATAGTGGCAGACATATCCTGTCAGGCCACTTGGACGGTTGGGATTACATCTTTTTCCCAAGATTTATCGACCTTCCTTTAATCAAGGCTCTTTGTCGGCTCATGAATTTTATTGCCCGTTTTTGTCATTTGGCTGGCGGCATGTGATTGATCCGGCTCATTCGCAATACATGGTGGGCTCCCACTTGAAGGGGTACGAGGGTCTAGGTAAGGTGTGGACACAATGGCGCCTTTTATTGTGGGGTCCCTCCTCGTGTTTCCTCGGTCTGCCAGTGAGGAAGCCCTTCATCGTCTTATTCCTTAAGTCCCAGCCCGGCCTTTTCTTTCGCCTCGTGAGAGCTCGAACCCATGCGCAAAGGGACTCTTATAGCGAAATAGGGAGCACTCTCACCTGCTAAACTAGTAGCTCGGTTGGTAGTGGAGTGCTCCCCACCTCGTCCCTTCTTATAGTGCTCTCCTGACCTTTAGGTGGTGGGGCCTGTCAACGATACCTATGAGTGAGCTCCCACACGAGAGAAGGGTACCTGAGGTCACGAAGGTGTGGGCCACAAAATGTCATTGTTTACTAGCTAGTAAACTTTCTTTTGAGAGCTGCTTGTGGACAAGAACTGAAAATAGTTAAACTATTATAATAAGAATCAACAGGCTACAGTTCTATTATCTTTATTAATATTTGGAAGGTGTACGTCTTAGGGTCTATGTATTTACAAATGCATGTCGTCATGTTTATAGAGAAGCTAATAGAATTACTGATTGTCTAGTAAAAAAGGTATTGGTATTTTAGACTTTTGTTGTTGGTACTTCTCAAATTTCCATAAGGATGTCACTAATGGCTAGTTATGAGAGTTATTATGGTTCTTGTTTTCCATCTCGACTATAAGATTCATATTAAAGTAGTCTTCTCTAATAAAAAAACATTCTTATATATATATATATATATATATATATATTTCACAAAATAACCTTCTTGAAGCTATATAATAGCCTCATTCAACGCATACTCACATGTCACTCGATTATCAATGATGACAGGCGCGGTACCTCTGTTCGAGACTCCGATAGTGTAATTGCACTTAGTGCAATGATCAACTTTTCAGAAACTATGTGGGCATCAAATGCCATCCACAGGAACATGGTTAGATTCTAGACTTATAGATCTTTCCATAGAGTCTAGAATACGCAAAACATACTTCGGATGAGGAAGTTATGGTCATCAGAAAGTTGGCCTTCTTAGAGCTCATTCCTAGACAGGGATTTTGGCTCGGCCAAAGGAGGTGACTCGGCGAGGAAAATTGACCGGATATGTTGAGCTGGAATTCCATCCACAGGCATGTGGTAAGATTCTAGACTCAAGGATCTTTCGCAGAGTCTAAGAACACCTGAAGCGGACGGACCCGAGGAAGTTATGGTCATCCGGATTAGCGCTTCACATGAGGCGACGGCCGACATCTGAGACACGGTACCTCTTGTCTTTTATCACTTTTTCAAACACAATATGAGATCAGATTGTATTGGGCTACATATGGATGGATTCTAGACTCAAGGGCTTTCCATACAGAGTCTCTGACGCCGCAACAGGACTTCGGAGGAGAAAGTTATGGTCATCCGAAGTTGGCATAGCCAAGCTCATTCCACTGGCAGGCTCGGCCGGAAAAACCCTAGCCAAGGGAGGTCGACTCACGTAACACTGCGTTCAGGAGGTGTACGAGGTACATGATCTTTGTAGGGGTGTATAAAGAATTGCCGTCTGCTTCAGCGTAGTATTTTGGGCCCAGTAGGAAATGAAAGTTTATGGAACCCGGAATTTTGGTATGATCATAAGGGTACAATTGTCATTTAGCAAATAGGATATGAAAAGCAAAAATCATTAAGTGTAGAGATGGGCCATAGTAGGAATTTCAAAAGTTGGTATTGCAATATTAAAGAGTTGAGGACTTAATTGTAATTAGAAGAGACTTGATATTGTAATAATGGGAAAACAAACAAAATTCATTTAGTCTCAAGTTTGCCACCATAGGCAGAGTAGGAGAAGGAGGGAGCAAGAAGGAAGGAGGGAAAGAAGGAAGAGGTTCAAAATCAGGGTATGCCTTTGTCTTAGAATCAAGTGTATTGGATTTCTAGGACTTTGGTAAGGAGAATAGGTGCTCCTTTGGTCTAGGTTTTGTGTAAAGATCACACAAACCTTTGAATTGTTGGGGTTATGAGTGTAAAACCCCAATTGATGTAAAACAAACATGGAATCATCAAATTATATGGTTTGATAAGGGTGGTGGACCTTAGGTAGTGTTCTTGGATTTTCGCTGGGTTTGTGTTTCGAGGTTCAAGCACCCGATTAGTGTTGTGAGTTGTTTTTAGATGATTTCCAAGTTGGTTTTTGAGGTATTATGAATTATAGAAGTTGTATGGGGTGAATTGACATCAAAAGTGGGAAAAACAACAAAATCTGGGAAAAATATGGAAGGTGTACGGTACTTGAACAGTAGTGTACCCAGTACACTTTACCAGAAAAAAGTGTCTTAGGTACATTAGGGTTGTGGGTACACCTGTTACGGATTTTCCTATTTCGACCAGTTTTCATAATTTGGCCATAACTTGCTCATTTCTTATACGATTTGAGTGATTCAAGTGGCTACTTAAACTAGACTTCAAGGAGAACAAAACTTAAGTAGGCATCATCAAATTCTGATCTAAGTGGCCTAAAAATTCCTCAAAGTGGGGTGTGTGCGGAAGCCAGTTCTGCATCAGCTTTGGACATAGAGTAGTCGGGTTGTTTGGGCAGTAACTTGGAGTTTCGATTGCTCGAATTGGGTGATTCCAGTTGGAATAGAACCCTTAGCACCTTAGCTTTAAAAGAGTATAAAGAGTGTAACTAAGTCTAGGAAGTACGTTAAGTTATGCGATTAATTTGTCATCGTATTCGGTTGAGTGTGTAGGTTAAAAGCAAAGGCGGGATAAGTGTGGAACGGTGCTCAAGTTAAGCAAGCAAAGAGGTGAGTGTTCTAAACTCATTTTCCAAATACTAGTGTATTATTATTATAGTTATAAACTGTTTGCTTGGTATTTCATGGTTTTGAGCTAAACCATTTTCAAAAGCAAGCATTGAGTTTGGCAAATGTGGATCGGATGCATCCAATCATACATGTAGTTGAAAAGAAAGCAAATGGTTTGATTTGAACCATAATTGAAAACCAAGCAAATGGGTTTGATTTAAACCATAATTGAAAAGTAAATAATGGTTGGAATTTAAACCATAATTGAAAAATAAGCAAAAATGGTTTTGAATAATTAAACCATTTTTCAAGCAAGCAAGCAAGTAAGCAAATGGTTTTGAATTATTAAACCATTTTTCAAGAAAGCAAGCAATGGTTTTAAATTTGTAAAACCATTTTACAAAGAGCAAGCAAGCAAGCGAAAAGAATAATTGCGAAAATAGGCCTTAAGTGCTAGCTAGACTTTTGGTGACACGTACTAGAGCATGGAACTCTAACTAAGTATGGTGATGGCGGCGAGGTAAATTACCATATTCACCGGAAAAGGTAGCGGACAAAGTCCTTCCCACCCGGCACGGTTGAGCACAAGTTCCGTGTTCGTATGGTATAGCAACCAAAATAGTCCTCAAAGTGGTTGATGTTTTACAAGCATGATATACGAGTTTGAAAAAATCAACCATTGGTTCTCGATCGCGAGGCTTCGAGAGTTTTAAAGCAAGCGGTTGAGCGGGCTCCGTTTAGATTTAGCGATCGGTTGAGCAAGCTTCCGTGAACATTTTCAAAGCATGCGGTTGAGCGAGGCTCCGGATTTTTATGAAAAAGTTTTGAGAAACTTTTTAAGCGAGTTTGTGAAGGTTTTAGAAACTTTTCAAGCAGAATAAAAGCGGCTTAAACAGCGAAAGAAAATTATGAGAAGTTTTATGAGCTTACAGCAAGCGAAATAAGAGTTTTACAAGCTTTTAAGAAAAGCAAAAATAAAGCAAACAAGCAAGTACAAAGCAAGCAAGCGAAAAGTTTTGAAAACTTTTAAAAGCGAAGCAACAAAGAAAAGCTTATGGAAAATATTTGTAAAAGAGAGTTTTACATTTTTAAGATGTTTTAAGGAAAAGCAAAACCTTTTATAAGCATACACTCAGGCTGGATTTAGCTCATTATTTTCCATTTAAACTATTTTTCAGTGCAGTGCATGAATGGAGCATAATAGGATTAGTCACGTTGTACAAGTCTTTGTGTATTAATTATATTTTGTAGAACATACTTTGAAATTGTATAATGGGACATATGTATGTACATAGTTAGTTGTGAGAATGTGTTAGTATCTTGGTTGTCATGTTGGATATATGGATTTAGGTAAATTTGATGTATGTGGGTTTGGAATTAGTATGTGCGTAGTCATGCTGCGAAGTTTTCATTTGCTAGATTTGCAAATCTAAGTTATAAATAAAAAGAAAATTTTTATAGGAGGTTTAAGCAAGTATCTGACTTAGCTTCATAGGAGTTTCTAGTCGTTAAAGGTAATCATTTGGGGATTTACGTAGGTGGTAGAGCACGCCCTTGACCCCGGTAGGGGTGGGGGTGTGTCAGCTTCGACCTCCACCCACCGGCTCATCCACTGGCAGGGTTGGCTACACACGGCTCGCCTGGCGGTCTCGGCCATACACGACTCATCCTTCTTGAGCTTCGGCCTCTCGCGCAAACTCATCCCATGAGCTCGGCTAGAAGAGGTCGGCTCATCCCCGAAGAGCTTGGCGAGGAAAATTATTTCGGACGGAAGGGTTAGCTTTTCCCCCCGAGGTCAGCTCGGTCGAGGCTCAACTACCTTGCGAGAAATTCATTTCGACCCGAAGAGATCGGCCGCGACTCGGCCTCTCGGGACCATTCAGGGGTAAAATGCCATAACTTAGGGCATGAGGTCCGATTTGGGTGATTAAGCACATCAAGCTTCTTGTGGGGTACACAATATACCAGAAAATAGAGCCAAATTCCTTGCTTCCCAACAAAAATCAGTATTAAGTTCGGCTAATACATAGGATCGAAATGAAGCGACTTCCTATGGTTCGGTATGACCAAACATCCTCGAGGCAAAGACCATGACCCTTACCGTGTATTAAACATATAAAAATAAGGTTTAATTACAATTTATTTACATCTAGTACAATCTTTTGACAAGTTCGAGTTTAAAACAAGCGGTTTTCTACCTAGAAATTTTACAAAAGAATACAATAAGTCATCTTAGATCTTCCTCTCATTAAGACCTCGCCAAGTGCCTTCTCTTGGTGTACCTCAGATACACAAGAAAACATTTTTCAATGGGAGTAAAGTATGCCCAATAGAAAGTCTCTACAAAGGAGCTACTTGTAAGGGCCCTGCCAGGCCCACTCCGACGGGTGGTCCCCTTTCAGACTATAGGGGCATGTTCCTTTGTACTTTTCTTTCGCCTCCGTGAGAGCTCGAGCGAACCAAAGGGACATATTGAAATGGGAGCACTCTCGCTGCAATTCAGGCTACTGGCTGGGTTGGTAGTGAGAGTGCTACACATTGCTCAGCCATGGAAAGCGGCAGAAGCGAAAGGAGACCTATACTGTGATGAACCACCCACTAAATCGGGAGATGAAGCAGCCTATCCCCACAAGTGCACATGCAATGACATAATCCATAAAATCATTCACACATTCATATAAAATATGCATATCTCTATATGAATGTCTGTGTCATCAGTCCTCGACTCTCATGCCCTGCCGATTTGCCGTATGAAAGCAGTTTCAAAACAAAAGCTTTTGTTTTGAAACCCAGCGAACAACCTCTATCGAATGACCCCTCAGATATTTTCACGCACTTGGACAACCCTAGGAATAGTAAATCATTGGACAACCTCCGGTATCGAACCAGCTGGGCCATCTCGAGAACCCCTTATTAGACTGACCCCTCTAGATGATTCATTGGACAAACCTCAGATATAATTTATTGGACAACCCTCCAGAATCGAAACATTCTTTAGACTGACCCCGAATACCCATTTTATTCATCTTATTTCCTTTGCCGATTCATGCGATGACCACGTGCACATGCAATGGTAATAATGTCAGCATAATATCTCATGTTACATGCATGATGGGAACTTCATACGGCACTCATAATACATGCTTTCACACCAAGCATCAGTTAATATATAACAAGCATGCATATATTAACATCATTTTCTCCACACAATCGCATGTTATTCCGACAAGCAATAACACACAAAAGCCCCAGTTTCCAATATCCAGAAGCTGAAAATAGCATACTGATACACAACCAAGATCATCATTCGGATCCCCGAAGGCTATAGTGCAATGATGGGTTCGGGCGTAGTTTTGAGAAAACTACGAGACCAGCGGTCCCGACCAACATGATTTCTCGAAATTATTCTTTAAACCAGCCCACTACTCGGGCTAACCCTCATGGCCATGTCAAAACCAAGCAAAGACTAACAGTGGGAAGACCCTGCCTCTCAGTCACGAATCGGATTCGTCTTTACCCGCTCCTCGCTGGTGTCAGAGAACTGTTGGTTCTCTTTCCTTTCCGTTGTCTTTCTTCTTTCTTTCTTTTTCTTTTTCTCTTTTCTTCTCCTCTTTTCTTTTTTTCCTTTTTCTCTCCTCTTTCACCGAACAAATAGCTTTAGGTGGAGAATACTTATCTAGGTGTAGAACACCTCTTCCTTCTCCTCATGATATATTAGCATTCCCACATGTCATTCATGCCCTTTCCCACCACTATCCTCTCATGCAAGATAGAGTGTGACATGGCTTCCACCAAGTGCCAAGTGTCCTCTCTCGGGTGCCCTATGTACGCATCTTCATCTCCACGTGTCACCCTCTCATTCGTTTGTTTGTCTCGAAATACGTGCAATTCAGATTTTCTCGGAATTGACTATGTGCCAGATTTCGAGGCAACTCAGCGGTATGTCCAGCGTCGTCATCAGGATCTGGGAAATTTCAGGTTGCAACCGTGTCTATCATTTGCTTTATGCGGGGGTCTCACATATCGCCCACGATCATTTTCATATCTTCTAAAGTGTTTTGGTAACTGAGGTAAAAAAACTACTAATATGATGGGAGCTAGCAAATTTGGTCTATAGCCACATTACTAAAACGATGTTTTTGTAAACATCCCACTTAAACGATATAAACCAACATTTTATACTTGATTATAAAATGTTATATTACAAAAAACTTTTAGTGATAATTTTCTACAGATAATTTAACAAATGATGCAATAGAGCAAAATATTAAGCGACATCTTGCGACATACATTTAACAAACATTGCTATGTTTTAGACATATAACTACACCAATAAATTGTAGTTACAAATTTATTTGTGCTAACGTTTTTAAGAATATATATTTATATGTCAATAATTTGTTATGACATTTCAATGATGTTTTATAAAGCGCATTTAGATTTATATTTTGCAATGTGTGGCGATGACTTTTTGTCAAAATGTTGCAAATAGAAAAACTAGTGACATTACTTATGAATAATTTAATAAACATTGCTATGTTTTGCACATATAACCCACAATTAAACAAAATGTAATTACAAATATATTTGTGACAACGTTTTTAGCGATACTTGTATATATGTCGATAATTCATTACGACATTTAAATGTCATTTTATAAATCGTAGCTATAGACCTAGACTTTGCGACGCATATGGTGACTTTTCGACAATATATATTGTGAACAAAGATAATGTTAGTGACATTACTCATGGCAATTTAACAAACATTGCTAAAAATATATCATAAATGTATTAGTTCAAATGTGAATTATTTATTTTACTAAAACAGAATGGTCTTAATGAACAAAAAAGTAATATTAAGTTAACTTTATGTTAGTATATCCGATTAATTTAAATACCTATTAAATTACTTGTATTATATTGTCAAATAATTTATATGATTAAAGTTGGGCTCCGTGGAATGAGAGAGGGAGAGAGATAGGCGTAACAGAAAGGTAGGGTTCAATTATGTATTGATCTACGAAGACTCTCACACACCAAAACATGCTTAGAGGTCACAAATTAATAATTTTAAATATTTAAATTAATTAAAGGAAATATCAAAAGTTATCCCATCAAAAGAAAAATTATTGAAATGAACTATTAAAAATAATTAAAATTATTTAAAATATAATAAAACACTTTACAAAAAAAAAAAAAAAAAAACACTTTTAACAAAAAACGTTTTTTAAAATTTAAAAAAATATATTTCTGTTGATATATTTTTATACAAAGACTTATATAGGACTTATATAGACTTATTAAAATTTCTTAAATAATAACAAGTGTTCAGATATGAACAAGTATTTGATAAAAATATATTTCCTTGTTTATTAACTGTAAATTACAAGTATAAAATGAGGCCTTATATAGGCTAGGCTATACAACCCTAGGAAAATACAAATTACAATCCTAGGAAAATACAAATTACAATCCTAAGAAAATACAAAATAAATCTAACAATATAATAATCTAACATCCCCCCTCAAACTCATGGTGGTTTAAGAGAAACCATTATGAGTTTGGAAGTTAAAGCTCGAAAAGTTCCTGGAGGAAGTGGTTTGGGGTGAAGATATCACTTAACCGATCCCGAAGGAAATGCATCAAGTGTGAGTATACCTGCTGTATGACGCATTTAACGGCTGACAATCAATTTCAATACGCTAAGATGCTCACGAATCAATCTCGATATGTTTAGTACGTTCATGGAATACATCATTATGAGCAATTTGAATAGCACTTCGATTATCACAGTGAAGTTTAATTGCAGTGGAACAGTTGACACCAAGATCCTGTAGTAACCAACGTAACCAAATAAGTTCAGCTGTAGTAGCTGCCAATGCTCTATATTTTGCTTCAATGCTGGAACAAGCAAGGACTGTTTGTTTCTTGCTTCTCCAAGAGGTAAGAGAATCACCCAGAAGAAAACAATATCCTGTAGTAGATCGACGATAAGTGGGATCACCTGTCCAATCTGCATCTGAATATGCCTAAAGAGTTAATGAAGAATAGGAAGAAAAATGAAGACCATCAAATATGGTGCCTTTCGTGATATCAAGAATCCCGAGAATGTAAAGAAGATAATGAGGAGATCTAGGGGCGGCCATAAACTGACTAACTACATGAACTGCATAGGAAATATCAGGGCGAGTAACAGTGAGATAGATTAGACTCCCAACAAACTGTTTGTAGAGAGTAGCAACAGATAGTGATTTGCCATCATGAGAATTGAGGCGACAGTTATACTCAATAGGTGTGTCGACAATCTTGTTATTAGTAATACTGGCTTGAGAAATCAGATCACAAGTATACTTAGCCTGAGTAAGATAATAACCATCTGTAGAAGAAGAAACTTCTAGACCAAGAAAGTAAGTAAGAGGGCCAAGATCTTTCATTTCAAATTGACGACCAAGAAAATGCTTTAGATCTTGAATACCCTACATAACATCACCCGTATTAAACGATATCATCGATATACAAGAGGAGTAGAATAGGTAATACCATGACTAGACCGTCTTAGGAAAAGAGTCAGGACAAAAAGAACCGCTTGAAAACCATGCTGAGAGATAGTAGAACTGAATTTTGCAAACCATGCTCGAGGAGCTTGTTTAAGACCATACAGTGTCCGCCGTAGTCGAAATATTCTGTGAGGGAACCTTGGAGGGCGAGAGTAACCAGGAGGAAGCTTCATATAGACTTCCTTTGAGAGTTCAAGATGCAATTTGTTTAATTTAGTTAATGCAATTTCCTTTTATATGCTAAAAAATTAATCGTTTTACATGACATGAACACAATCCATCAACACAGCGCCATCCTTTTATTAATATTAGATGTTTTTAAGTTATACCACACCTAGATTACTTCCCATAGTGATGGACCTAGCTTTGCCCCTTAATTTTTTTTTTTTTCAAAAATTATTTATCTTGTAGAGAGGTGGACTCGAATCTAAAACCTTAATTATGTAATTCCCGAATTTGTAAGATCTGCAATTAAATTAGAGTTCCATGTTTGTCAATTAAAATCCCTAAACTAAATTCTTGGCACCACACGACTCCCCATATGAGTCGGGAGGTCCCCTAAAACGGAAAACTCTACCACAAAACACTTACAATCACACTCGCTTCTAATTTTATACATATTTTTAAATATAAAAATATAGATGACATAAAGACTACAGATTTTGTTTTTTTTACTGAATGCTAAATAGAAGTTTTATTCGTTTGAATGCTGAATAAGGCTTAATAGTATTAAATATGAAGTTCTTTTTATTTTTAATATTATATTTATATTAATTATTAAGTTGTTTGTTTTTTACATGCTTAAAATTAACATCTTAATTATATCACGAAAACAATTCATTTAACTTTATGATAAAATGAAAAATATTTATGTAATATATAATATATGTATAACATCTTGCACATATTACTTTAAAAAAAATCTTCACATATTAATAAAAAATAAAAAATGATAAAAAAATTTATTATTATCATTGTTAAAAAATTATTATTATATTTATCTATTTTATATAATTAAAACAGAATGTATAAAATTAATAATTAAAAAATAGACTGTTCTTTCAAAATATTCTATATGTTTTAAAGATTTTAGAAGAATTTGGGAAGATTTTAAAACATAGTTTTTTCCTTTTAAAAAATGGTTTTTTTAATAAAAACCAAAATTTTGTTTTTTTATTCAAAAATAAAATTTTAAAATTTAGAAATGTCATAATAAAAATAAAAAACGAACCGTCTAAATTTGCTTTAAGAAAAAAAGCCAAAACAAATATATCATTTTATTTCTGTATGTAAGTAGAGAAGGGCCCAAAATATTGCATGAATTACCATTATCAATTAATGCTATAACCTAAATTCAACCTATGACCTATTCCAATATTTTATTTTATTTTATTTTTGAAAGAAACCTATCTCAATATTATAATTTAATGCTGCATGTGATTGGCATAGGATCTCATAATGGATCATTTTTCTCTTAAATTAATTTTTTTTTAACCTATCTTAATATTATGATTTAATACTGCATGTGATGGGTATAGATCCTCATAATGGACCATTTTTCTCTTAAATTAATTTTTTTGAGGGTAAATTTTTCTTAAATTAATTAATTATATTTAAGAAAGTCAACTTGGCTCCTCAACTTTGCCGGTTAAGCACTAATCCAATTCCACCCACTCTCTCACACCTTCTTTCCAAATAATTAGACAAATTTTTAATTAACATTTGAAAACAGTACTTATTCATAATTTTAAAATGCTTTTGTTCTTTTTTATTAAAAGCTATGGAGATGAGATATGGAAGGAAATGGTAAGAGTTTTAATTTTTTTTAAAAAATAAATCTAGAAAATTATTTACAATGTTTTAACAACATAAAAAATAATTTGATAATTTATGAAATATATTATTTTTCTAAGTAAAAGTTTTATGTGTAAAATAATAAAAATAATACGTAATAAATTTTTTTGATGAGTAATTCATGGAGTCAGTTGATATATGTGAATTCACTCTAACATGTGTAATCGGAATCAAAGAATTATTATTATTATTTAAAGAAAAAAAATAATTTTATTGATTCAACTTATCAATATAAAAATATAAAATTGAAATCGTTAAAAGTCATAAAAGATAAAATAACATCCGTGATTAATAAACAGTTCATGACTCAAACTCACATCTTGATACGGCTATTGTAACTTTAAGATATACGATTCAAGTTCTATGTAATATTAATTATTATAAATTGATTTTTTTGTCTCCGATTAAATATATTTTGTTCGTCCAATTATCTCTCACACACAAACACAACCACTTCATCAAAATGCATAACAAATTACGAAAAAAGACAAATGAAAACCTATATATATTGAGAAAGAAAATGATGGAAAATATATAAAGAGGTGTTTTCAAGCATTAAGAATGACAAAAATCATTCGACATTGCTTAAGTAATAAAGGCTATCAAAGAAAAAGTTGAAAAACAACTAAGATTTCCTTATTATTATTATTATTATTATTAACTTATTAATTTGCCTTCAAACCTCGCAAACTAAATATTAAAATATTGAAAAAATCGATTGAAGAAGATGAAATACTCACCATCCTTGAATTCCGTCTGAATATGGAGTCTAATTAAGACCATGCACGTTATATATATATATATATATATATATATATATATATATATATATGAGGGGTAGGTATACTGTAGGTAGACACGAAATGCTTGAAGTGTGAATAGGGCAGAATTAAGAACAAAATAAATAATGATGCTTTTTTTCCTCACACATCTGGTTTTTTTTTATTTTTGTGAGATGAGATATATGGGAGGAAGGGTAATAGTAACTTTCCCTATATATACAGTAAGAAGATGAGGACTGTGATGCCAAAGCAGCTCAGAGAGACACAGAAGTTAAAAAAAAAAAAAGAAGGAAGAAAACGAAATGGAACAAGTGAGGCCAGTAGAGGAAGAGATTAAGGTGGAGGATAGTAGTGGTAAGATCTTTATGTTTCTAACTTTTTTTTTTTTTTTACATTTATTCACTTTGTTGTAAATATCATTGTAATATATTATCCTTATAAAGACTCAGGACTGGGGCCTCTAATACATTCATCCCCTTTATCGCTTGAGCCAAGTTTTAAGGGCAATATAGTGTTTATTTGTTTTACTTAATTCTAAATAGGCGTTAAGAACTAAGTAATGCTTAAGGGGTGTTTGGTTGAATCGATTGGAATTAATGATAACTATTCATCTAATAAGTTTTTATAGGCTATTTAATCGTAGTTGGAATAGACTGCCTCAAATCGCCTATAGATCGTAGTTTTTTTTTCCATTCTTTTATTAAAATATTAAAATTTCATTTTTTATTTTTTTATATATATGTGCATTGCTTTAATTTATATATTTATCATATTTATATAGATAAATTAATTTTACTCGTTATTTCTAATCAATTACTTTATCTACCGCACTTATGACCATCTACCAACACCAACTATCGGCTACTAGCATTAGCTACCAACTAAGTAGAAAGTTAAAAAACAAATACCCTGGAAATCTTAATTTCGTTCTAAATACGGGGATTAGGGGTAGAGAAAAGAAAAAAGAAATTGTTTCTTTGTTAAATTTACCCCAAAATTTCAAAATAGTGATTTATAAAAGAGTTCGATATCATTTTTCTTATGTCTTTATTTTTCATATTTTTATATTATTTATTGTCTAATATGCTTAGTTCATATGATAGAACGTTAAACAATTAAATAGATAGGACATATATAAGAAGGGGAATGGTCCTAGATTCAAGTCCAAATGTGAATAGTTTCTATATTGTAACTAAAAACATATTTATTTGTATTTTTTTAGTTAAAACTTGTAAAATCCATTGTGAGTTAGGCTTGGATAACTAAAAAAATACAAAAGAAAAAAAAGAATTTGTACATATGTGGTGTACATTAATTTGATTATTCAATTGTGTTATGGAACGTGGCTCATATTAAGGCTAAAAAGGGTAGGCAAATGCCCGAGTGGAGTGAGGGGGGTGCAAAATATCAGGTTTGGGGTTCAGGCTTGCCCCCACAATACTTACGATATATTTCAGGATATAAGCAGATTTTTATAATTTAGCCATATCTAAAGGTTATTATAAATATCATTTTAGATAACATTATTTGATATAGTGAAAACGCTTGTCGTTATTCATGAATATACTATTAATATCGAACCATATAAAACTTGTATGTATTATTCTTATTTTTCATTCTTCGATCCTTTCACCATTCTTGCACGATTTTCAACAAATTGAAAAGAAGTTAGATTAATATGTTTGCATTGATGGATGGTGGCAGGCGGAAGTGGATCTTCCAACACTGAGGGAACTGAAGATGGAGGCACTGAATCATCAGAAAAGCCGAAACAACATGTGATAATTGACTTAATACTGAAAACTGAAGGAAATTCAGAGTTCAGACTTCAGAGGTTACTAGAGGAGCCTAATTCACATAAATTCTACTGTCCTAATTGTAGAGCTTGCATCCAAAATATTAAAGTAATTCCAACAGATAAGGATCCATTCAAATGCACTTACTGCTACAGCTTTCTGGAGATCATAGGTACTTTTTAATCCCATTCCACAAAAGAAAATTTAAAAAAAAAAAAAAACTTTATTTATGCATGTTACTTTATTTAATTCACATTCAAGCTAATTAATTAGTATAACTATGATGATTATTTCATTCCAAACTATTATTTAATATCGTCTCTTTCATGCCACCTAAGAGAGATCTCATTTTTATTCTTTTAATTTAAGCTGTAGCCAAGTCGCAACCATTTTTCGAACTAAAACCCGTAGCTGATAATTACAAATTTTAGTTAAAAATGAAACATATAATTTTAGGGGCATAAAATGAAACAAAGAGTTATCAATTATGACTTTAATATAAAAATGAAACCGTAGTTAATAATTACAGTTTTAAGGACTGTATATTTGAATATATGTTTATAGAAAGTGTTTAAACAATATATTTTTTTCACAAAACTAAGGCTATTTTGACTCAAAATGGCTTACCCTTTTTTTAAAGCAAATATTATTCACTTGAGGCTTTATTTCAAACTATTATTCAATCTAATCCCCATGATATCAACAAGAAGAGATACCGATTTTTTTAATCTAACATAGAAGCCGTAGTTGGCAACTATAACTTTAGTCTAAAAATGAAACCATCCATAGTTTGCAATCATGAATTCGGTTTAAAAATAAAATTGTAGTTGACAACTAACTTTAGTTTTAAAAAATGAAGGCATACTTGGCAACTAAGTGTCGTTTGTTTTTTGGCGTTTTGCTAAAAGCTAAATAGCTTTCAGCATTCAATCGATTTGTTTTTTAATTTTTTCACGACTTATTACTAAAATTTCTAATAAAAATTATGAATTATTCATTTGTAGGATGAATTATCGTGGATCATTCGAGGAATGAATGTTTTTTCATTCCAACTCTTATATAAAATGAACTTCTCTTACTCAAAGTGGTATCTATTTTTTTTTCTACGTTTTGTGTGTCTGAAAGGTTAGATCAAGTTTTGTGTCTTAACGTTATTAGTACTACTACTTGTATGTCGTTCTATCCTGAGAGACAGATGTCGATCTTATAGTCTCCGAGCATCAGAAGAGACGGCAAATCTGTTTTAAGACTGTTACAAAACTTTGTTCTCAAATATATGAAAACAAAATGACAAGAGAAAGGAAAATTTACAAAGAAATAAAATGAGAGATCATGACTCCTCAGGAGACTCGGCATCCTCAGTCCCTCATTTTCTTTTTTTGTAATTTTTTCCTTTCCTTTGTCGTTTTGTTTCCATGTAGTTGATAACAAATTTTTGTAAAAGTTACATGTGGTTGTAGGAATTTGTGGAATGAAAAAACATTCATTCCTCTAAAGCTAAATTTCTAATAATATATTTGAGGAAATAATTTTAAATAAATTAAAGTTTAAAATTATTTACCAAATCTATTTGTTGACTAACTAATGGAAAAAATTTTTTATAAATTTTGTGTAAAACTAAAAAGTTTTTAAAATCATATTTTTATGGTTGAATATTTTATTTCTTTTAAGTTGAAACATTTTCTTATTAATTTCTTAATGCAATAAAATCAAAACTATAATAAATATCTATTTTAATTGATCTATTAGATTGGTTTTTCTTTAAAATTCTTTTTGAACTTTTATATTCATAACTTTGATAAAATAAATATATTTATTTTTTAATAAAAAATTTTTACTATCATTCTTATTCATAAAATAAAATAAAATTGTAGAATAAAAAAAACTATTTTAATTGATTTATGTGCTATATAAAAACAAAATCTATTTTTAATTTATTTTTATTGAAAGTGAATTATTCTTCTAGAGAATAATATGGAGTACTTTTAAATATTAAAGTTACATTTATCTTAAAATAGAATATTCACTTTATAAATAAAAATTATAACTATAAATAAAATTTTCATCCAGTAACTTATTCTTATTAAGAATTTGAAATTAAGATAGAATATTGGATGAAATTTAATTAAGATGCAAAATATAGTAATAAAAGAAATGGATTTATGAGAATAATATTGAATCCTTATTAAGATTAAAAACTGAAGTTATTTTTCAAATAAAATATCTGCTTGTCGTTTATGAACCACAATCTAAATTTGAAGAAGAGTATGTTTCATGATATCTCATCACGTATGGATGCATACAATTGAATTTGAATGTCATTTACATATAATTTTTACCAATAACTTTCCCAATCAGCTTAATTACGATAAACTTTCGCCATACACCATCACTGCTTTAAAATCGAACCGACTAAATCAAAAAAATTATCAATTCACAGTTTAAGAGTCGAATCGATGGTTGAATCGTGATTTAAACGGATTAAATCAAGACTGAAAAAGTCATCGGTTGACAGACCGACGGGTCGGTTCGATTCGGTTTTAAAATACTGCAAATTACAATATATTGAGTTACTTGCATGCATGACTATTGGAAATTCCAATTAAGCCCTTCATTTCATTGATTACTTGAGTGTTGGAACTTTCCTCTTATGGGCGTAAGTTTGATCAAGCTACTATTTCAACAGGCTGACTCGTCTCTATTTGTGCCGTGCCTCGTAATAATAATACTTCTTATGTCCGTTAAAATTGCATCAATTTTTTTTAATACACTTTATGACTCTAATTATTATTATTATTATTATTATTTGGAAAATTTAATGTTGTTTATTTTCAAAAGTACTTAAAAGAAAAATAATATAAAGAAAATATTTTTCTTGTATCTGATTGTTCTACGCAAAATTTTTAATGAAAATAAAATATAAATTAAATTTATTTTAAAGTTTATGTATTTTTAAAGTATTTAATCTTTATATCGATGAGTTAAAATAAATGAATAAGTTTGAAGGCACAAAATAATATCATTTATTGTACTATTTTTATTTTACTTTCTTTTTTTTCCCCTCTACTTTTTTTTTTTTCTTACATTTTCCATTAAATTTTACAATTGTGTGATGTTGTACGACAAATATATATTGTGCTAATGTAGAAAGCCCGAAGCCAAGCCCAGGACCAGGCCCAGGCCCAATATAGAGGAAAAATAGGAAAAAGGAAGAAGAAACACTTCAAACTTATTTTATTTATTTTAATTTATCAATATAAGAATTAAATGAATTAAAAATATGTAAGTTTCTAAAAAAATTTATTTATATTTTTCATTAGACAACCAAATATGAAAAAAATAATTTTCCTTAATATATATATATATATATATATATATATATATATATATATATATATATATATATAGTATATATATATATATATATATATATATATATATATATATATATATATATATATATATATAAGTATATATATATATTATTTTCTTAGTACTTTATAGGAGCCAAAGACAAACCTTAGTGTTTAATAAACAAAACAATTGTCCTTGAGTTGAACGTGAGAACTGGTGGCAGATTGAGCTTCTGGAGCTAAGTCAATATGTGAGCTGCTCAACTTGACTGCATTAAAAGTTTCGAACTTAATCAGCCTTTTTTAAACATTCGAAACTCGACTTGAAAAATAGTCGAGCTACTCGAACTTGACTCGATAAAACTCAAGTATTTGCAATTAGAGAGAAATATATGGATCTTGTATTTATATGTTGAGGCTGATAATGAGATACTACAAATTGAAGGCAATGTGTTTGTTTATTTACTTAATATTTGAATTTGTCCAAAAGCCTCCAATTGAAGCTTCTTGAAACCCTTTGCAAATTAAGCGCTTTGTTTGTTTACGGTTTTTGAAAACCACGTTCTGATCTAAAAATTAAGGAGAACAGGAAAATCACAGAGAACACGTTTGGTTCCTTTGGGCATGTTTGGTTTCTGTTTTTGAAAACTATTCTTGAGAACAGTTTTTAAAAACACAGAGAAAGCCTTTTCGGTATTCTCTGAGAAATCCTCTTATTCTTTAAATTTAGTGTTTTTTAGAAAAAAAAATAAATTAGAAATCAAATACGTTTTCCATGTTTTCCTTGTTATGGGGAATAGAAAACAATTTAAAAAAAATGTAAACAAACATGTTCTTTAATTATTTATTTTTGTTCGAAATACTTATAACACAAAAATACTAAATTAAAAACAAGAATAATTTAACAAAATACAAATAAATAGTATTCTTCAATAAAAATCGTTTCGTTTCAAGAACAATTTTAAAAACAAGCAACCAAACAAACCGAAAATTTTATTGCCAAACATAAAGAATTAAATCATGAGCTTGCACTATATATATATTGCTAATTTCCTAACCACACAAATGAAATTACTGATTTTGTTGCAGACATACCTCCAAAGAAATGGGACATTCTAAAAAGCATAGTGTATGGTGGTTTAATAGAATCAATTACAAGCCTCAACATTGTTACCTCTGCTGCCGGTGCTGATGCTACTACATGTAAGTTTCTATGTATTCAATCCACCTTATAAAAAGCATTATTTAAAAAAAAAAAAAACTCGAACTCAACTATGTGGATATTTTGCGTTAGGTATAAGGGTCCTCATGACTTTATAACGTATCTTTTTAACTTTTTTCTCATCTATGTGGACACAATTTTTTGTTCAAAACATAAAAACACGTCATATGGATTGAACAAATCCCCATGAGATCGAAGATGGGTTCTGATAACCGCTTTGAACCTAAAGAGTTTTCACAACTTTAAAATAAAGGTCTTATGTAGGTTGCTGCCTCGACCCAAAGAAATTAGGCTTGTGGTTGAGCTCGAGCTTGACCTACCAAGTCGAGCCGCTCTAAAATGTAGTCTCTCCTCCTCATTCCGACCCTTCTAAAATGGATCGGCCAAGGCTCAAGAGCTTGGGTCACGCTGTAGGTGTTTTGAACATGCTTACTTTAAAATGCATTCACTTAATAGAAACTTATACTCATATAGTATTAGAAACTTTTTAGATTCAACAAAAAACCCTATCTATTATTATTTTTATTATTTTTTTACTTTTTCTTTTTAATTTTTTTAAACATTTTCTTTTGGACTATTTGTTTTTTTGCTTTTGAATGATTTGATTAAATGACCTTTTAAAAATCCAATTTTAAAATTTGGCCCTTTTAAATTTTTGCATGACTTTGATAAAATATCCTTATTTTCTTTCTAAAAATAACCACCCTTTAAGAGATAATGTGAACATATGAAATAGAGAATGACATTTTTGTGTAAAATGAGTTATATTTCACGAAAAAAACATGAAAGATATTAGATACTTGATGCATTTTAACCAAATATTTCTTTGTTTTTACTAATGTTTTAAAAACCGGCCTATTCAAATGTTAAAACTGTTTTGATTTGAACTGGTCAAATCAATTCATAATTATTTTTATATTTAATAATATATTACTCATCTATTTATAATGTCATCAGTTCAATCATAGTTTAACCATCGATTCAACCGATAAACCATAATCCAGTAATTTTTTCGATTCAATAATCAATCCAGTTTTTAACATAAATTTGTCTGTGCTATTGCAGTGAACATTTTAGCTTTGGCATTAGCCAGTCTAATTGGTGGACTCTTTGTGATTGGACAGAACGTAAGTCTTTTTTACTTCAATATATAAAATCAGTCTTACAATTAACTACTACAACGGGATGATGAACACAAACCTCCTCAGTTATTTTCTGTGTCTCACCATCTACCTCTCACTTTACAGATTATAGAACTAAGACAAGATATTCAACAACCTGAAAGGACTAGTACTACTACTAGTACTGGAGAAACAAACAACGAAGAACAAACTAGCCGTTATTATCAACAACTGGGTCTAATAGAGAATTTCAAACGCCATGCAGCAGTGACTGTTATATCATTTCTCCTATTCGGAATGGTAGCTCCTGTAACTTACAGCTTCTCATTTCTCAAGAGCGACGACAAGGATCTGAAGCTCATAGCAGTTGCAGCAGCTTCACTGGTCTGCATCGCCATGCTCGCCATTGCAAAAGCTTACATCCAAAAGGCATCCAGTTTCTATGGCTACGTCAAAACCGTGTTGTATTTGTTATCTCTTCTATGGCATCAAGTTTGTCTTATGTGGTTGGTGATCTGGGTCATAGTTCATGGAGAAGCTGGGTTTGTTTGATTCGAGTTCAGATTTCACACTGTCACTTCCTGGAACTGGGAGGATAGAACCCAGATGGGGATTCTATTGAGTATTGAGGAGTCTTCCCGGCGCTAAGAGCATTTCGAAGAGCCACATTCAGCTTTAAATGAGAGTAGAAACAAGTCTAACATTTAATTCCATTACTATTAGCTTATTTATTTAATTGTATTTTGGATTATCCATTAGGATTTCTGTTACTATAAGACTCCATGTTATTTAAGCTAATGCATTTGATATAATATAAAAACTCGGTAATTTCGCTTTATTTATTTTGCTTGCTTTCTTCCTTAATTTTATTGTTCTTCGTGAGCTGCCTACATCAATTTTATGATAAGAACATAACTTCGATCCCGATGACGTAGCTTATTATTCGTTGCATCACCTCCAAAGTTGCCTGGATGTAACCAAGAATTGGAACTGATGATACATTGTAGTTTCTTCTCAATTTCCCACTGCTTTTCACTTGGTTTATTGTAAGGCATATTTCCCTATCCATATTGGTCTATCATTACTTAAACTATTTGGAGATCAGGTCAATATTTGTTGAAGGAGATTATGAATAATGATATGCTTGGCAAATGAAAAAACTTATCACAAAGATAATGGAGATTCTCATAATCAACTATGCATAACAAAAGGATGCACTGCGCACTACATTAGAAGAAAAAAGGTCAACCAAGACCCTTCTAAGCATCAAGAATAACATTCAATGTGGCTTATCAAAAGTGTCATCCCTTAACCAAATATTTGCTTATAATAATGCTTTTAAAAAAGTCATCAAAGGGAACTTGGACGCTTAAAAAAAATGTCATTATTTACTAGCTAGTAAACTTTCTTTGAGGCTGTTTGTAGACAGAGACTCAAAAATAGTTATAGACTATTATAATAAGAGAATCAATAATTCTAGTTATATTATGCTATTAATATTTGGAAGGTGTACGTCTTAGGGTCTATGTATTTACGAATGCATGTCATCATGTTTATAGAGAAGTTAATAGAATTGTCGATTGTCTAGTAAAAAATGTATTGGTATTTTAGACTTTGTTGCACAAACACAAAGCAGGTACTTGTCACCTTACAAGGATGTCACTAATATTAGTTATGAGGATTATTATGGTTCTAGTTCTCGATTATTATGGTTCTTGGCCACGCGCTGGTCTCCTCGAACCATTCCTACTCCACCTGCAGGAAACCTGGATCATCAAGTGCAGAAGCAGAGGGACACTCTTACTCACACAGAGGTCTTCCGCCCCAATAACATGTTATAGGCAGATGGGGCGTCTACTATGAGAAACTTCACTGCTGTTGTCGCCTGGCACGGGGGGTCTCCCAAAGTGAGCACTAACTGTATTGACCCAAAGGGTAGCGTTTTCTCTCCCAAGAATGCTCGCAAGTGGGTGTTGACTGGTTCCATCTTCTTCCTTTCGATGCCCATTTTGTCAAAAGTCAACGCGAAGATGATGTCGGCTGAACTCCCATTGTTGACAAGGACCCGGTGGATTGTTTTATTAGCCACAACTGCCCTTATCTCCAAAGGATCGTTGTGGGGGTGTTGGCATCCCTCCAGGTTTGAGTTCGAGAATGTTATGGCTGTGCTGAGTTGAGGCAATTTAGACACCGCTTGTACTTCCATTACCTTTCCCTGACTGATGCCACACAAGGAGCCTCCTAGCAGTGAAATGATTCCCACCTCCTGCAAATCCGAGATCACATGGATTTCCCCTAAGGACTGTTGATGCTGAGTTGTCGTCTGCTGAGGTGGTGGTGGTTGTGTCTGATTCTGACATTCAGAGGCTACAAAGCGGCGGAGATACCCGCTTCGAATCAAATATTTTATTTCCTTCCAGAGTTGTATGCAATCATCCGTTCGGTGCCCGTGGTCCCTATGGAACTCACAATACCTGCGGTTATCTCTGCGGGGGTCTAACTCCTCATCGGACGCGTGCCGGCCCCGTAAACCGCTCATGTCGACCGCGCAAGACCCGCGGAGCATCGTGGCCGCCAGTGAGCCGAGGTGAATATCGCTTGTCGCAACTGGCCGAGGTGGTCCTGTAGCGGTCTCTAACGCTCTCTCGTCTCTTCGGGGACCGTTCTCTGTATTTCTTCGAGGATCTTTCCCGCTTTCTTTGTCTCTTAAGGCTTCGTCCCTGTTGTCTATTTGTCCTGCTTTTCTCTTTATGGGTCGAAGAGCTTTCTTTCTTGGATATGAGGGCTTCTTCGCCGTTTATGTACTTTTCCGCTTTAGCGAGCACCTCAGCCATATTTGCCTGTGGATTCTTGAGATGGAAAACATCAAATCTGGATCGCACTCCTAATCCAAATGATGAATGAGGTGATAACGAACTTCGCTCCTATGTTCATCCCAGACTCCGCATCAACCTCTGACATAAGACCTTAGGCTTTCCTACGTGCTTTGTTTTATGGTTAGCAGGTGATAACTCGGCTTCCTGTATGTTCTAGCTCCAATGAAGTGGGAGACGAACGCGATGGAGAGCTCTCTGAATGAGGAGATTGACGATGGTGGGAGCTTGTTAAACCAAGCCAACGCCGGGCCTTTTAGCATGATAGAGAAAGCTTTGCACCGTACAGGGTCCTGATACCTATGTAGCTCTATTTGATTCTTATAGGTGTTAAGATGATCGATGGGATCCTTCACACCATCGAACACTTCTATTTACGGCATTCTGAACTTTGCTGGAAGGGGGAAGTGGAGCACCTCTACGTGAACGACTCGTCATTGCACTGTGGTGTCCATGAGTCCCGCCGGCCTTTACGACTTCCTCTCACGTGGCCGAGCTCATTGACAATTCTGAATCCCCTTGCTCCCAAGGACTCCGCTCCCATTCTTTGGCCGAAGGCTCCGCCATTGTGCTCGGTCCCCGAGCATTTCTTTTCACAGACCTCTCGAAGAAGTGGGTCCATGCCCCCGTCGTTGGATTCTCGTCTGCTTTCTCGAGGAGGGCCGAGGAGTGGCTGCTCCTCCTGAGGAATGGTGTTATGGCCTTCCTGGGTTTGTCGCGCTTCCTGTGGGCATTGCATCCGGCCGTGAGTCGCTTCTAATTCTATATCAAGCGCCGGTCAGCGGCATCGGAGCGGCTCCACTCCGGCCGTATCGCTCAAGGCTAGTTTCGACGCGCTTCGGTCGGCTATCCACCCCATCAGTCGGGTCTTGCATTCTCGAAGGACGCGTGGCTCTTTGCTTGTGTTTTGAGTTGGATACCATCAGCGTCATCGAGAGATCACTTTATTTGTGCTGAACTGCTATTCCTACGCATTCCGCGCTAAATCGATGTGATGCTCTTTTTTTCAATCGAAATCGGGCTTCGAGCGCATCGGGATAGCTGAGCCGAACTTAAACTGCCGGCCGGGCCGGTCCGCTAGCCTCGACGCCGGACCCTCCGCAAAACAAGCAAAGAAGAGTGCGATCACGGGGGCTTCGCCCGTGACCACCCGGGACATTCCTAAGTCATTCCTCCCTTCGAGAAAAGATCAACTGCTAGAGGGCGAATGTTTTGCGTACCTTTTACCGATGGGGTGGCCTGGCATTTATAGCATATGTTTTTCCCAATCGATGGTAGCGATTCTTTCCCATCTGGATTGCAGCATTTTCTTCCTTTATCGCTATCGATGACAAGGGATAATGAGGAGCGCTATTGAGAATTATCCTACTTCACTCATTAGTGAGATTTGCCTGATGATGTATTTAAGTCGTTATTATAATTATCCTACTTCCTCATCGTGAGATTGATTTGATTTATTAAGGATGGGCTTTTCAGATTGTCCACATGTTGTCGGGCCCTCAGCGAACAAACCTGGCTCCCGCTTCAGCCCGTGCAGGCTCCTGCATTTCACTCGGGCTTACCTTCTCGGGTTTGGCGAGTGGGCTCAAGGCGCCTATTTTAAACCTTATCGCTGGAATCATAGAAACTATGTTGTCTTTAAAGAGATGAAACCAAACCCCTCACATCAGAGCCACTTTAATCTTCCAAAATCTTCAAGAGTATATTTTTGACCCTGATCTTCAGAATGAATGACGTAATGTCTCTTGAATGGTGGAAAAATGGATCCGTTGGATCCCCCCAATTAATAATAGGTTCAAATTAAAATTTGATGGTTCTAGAGTTCAAAATATTAGTGCTTTCGAATGGGTTATTAGAGATTCTAATGATATTATTAAAATGGATGCTTGTAGACATATTGGTAACTCCTTAATTATTGTTGCTGAATGTATGACGTTAAGAGATGATATATTAGCGGCTAAGAGAAAGGGTTTTTTGAATTTAGAGATTGAAGTTGACTCAAAAATAGTAATAGATTGTTATAATAAGAGGACTAATATTCCTAATTATATTTTGTTATTAATGGAGGATATTTGGAATTTGGCACAAGGCTTAAATATTTATGTTTGTTGTCATGTTTACAGAGAAGGTAACAGAATCGCTAATTGTCTTGGACAAAAAGGGCTTAGCAGTTTAGATTATAATGTTTGGTGGTCTAATTTCCCTAAAGATGTTACAAATATAAGCTTTCATGATTATTGTAGTTTTTTTTCCAATCGTTTTGTAAGTTGTTTGGTTGATAATCTTCTTTCATAAAAAAAAAAAAATTGTTAGTTAAAACTGTGACGCCCCAAAACCAGGTCCCGCTGACAACCTCACAACCCGCTAATAATGCCGACGAGAACCCAATACCATTCATGAAAATCGAGCGTAGTCTCCTCAGACGAGATCTACTCCAAAATACAACCCGTCACAAACAACTTTACAATGACCCCACCGGTCCACACGCGAGCAAAATAATAAATACCAGCCCTTGCATTAATACCCACAAAATACATAAACTATATACAATAGTTCAAGAGTTAATGAATCACTCTTAATTCAAAATATATTAAAATGTACAATTTATAATACATGTTATACAAAATGACAATGTCAAAGCCACAACCCGGCTTTCTTCTAAACGCAGTCTCTAGTGAGCACCGTCCTCCTGTACACTCCCGTACCGAAATAGCATCCTCGACAGGTGAGCAAAGCCCAAAAGAGAGATAATTTCCACATGAGTTACTCCCCTCACCCAACGCATACGTCATGACAAAACAAACACATTTAAGCAATTAAATAAATTCACTCGAACGCTCATACGACCATCCTACGTCCCGGCTCTCACCGACTCCCCTCATATATGCCTGCCGAATGCGAGGTGAATATCCAGCTTTCAAAACAAAAGCTTTGTTCGAAAAACTTCATATCGAAGTCGGGTAAATATCGACTACCCTCCGAGGTGAATTGCTGGATAACGCCTCCGAAATGGGCCATGGTTCTCATCCGAAGTGATCTCATTGGACGACTCTCTAAGATACAATTCTTCTAAAATCTTCCGTTGAAATTCCTTCACAAACATTCGTTTTCTTTCAATTTCACGTCACGCACTCACTCCTAATATTCTAAGGCTGGGCCAAAGATATAATACGCACGACATGCTAATCCCAACAAACTCATGTTAATATATATAAAACATGATATACTAACATAATTAATCCACATAAATCACAAGTATTAAATCTCACATCAATAACACCAAAATTACCACGGGCTTAATTAACAAACACAAACAATTCATTTCAATCACTAACATCATAAAATACACACTAAAAATCATGTCACTATTCACATAAATGAAACCCCTGCTGGCACTATTCATACTGACAACAATGGGGATTTTCCTCCACTCCGCCTTACATGTTTTGGAGACTCAAAACATGGCTAATCCAAGCCTTAGAACATCCCAACCATTTACATGACTCTAAATTGTTATCAACACAAAGAAGATCCCTACTTAGCTGCTGGAACTCCACCAAATCGATGTCCACACGTAGCCCTCGCTGCATAGATCGACTTTACTTCTTGCTCCATCGAGAATCGAAGGTCCGAATCCAGAAATCTAGAGAGAAGGAGCTCCTCTATCTAAAATCACAAAAATCAACCTACTGCACAAAATTCCAGCCACTACACGTTTTGGTCTCCTTTCATTTGGAGAAGAAGATCACTATTTGCTTTTGTCTTATTATCATTAAACTCTCCATTAATTCCCAATGTATCCATTTTCTTGATTTTTAACACTTGGCACAATTTAGACCATTCATTTCCATCATCTCTCTAATCATGCAACATGTGTCACATGAGTACATATAGTGAGTGACTTTTGTCACATCACATGTCTTTCACTTAGCCGTTTATCAAGACTCGACACCCTGTGCTACTCAAAAACGCGGGAATTTCGACCGCTCTCGACCGACGAATTCGACACAGAAATGGGGATTTCACGAGAAAATTCCAACGGTGAAATCTGTTTGTCATCCGAGATCTAGAAAATTTCGGGTTTTGACCGAAATTACCGTTTTACCATTTTTCATAAAATTTAAATTTTTCTCGGATTTTACAAAAACTTTAAAGATAAAGATTAAAATATTGTTAAATATTATTTTTTTTGTCGACCGCGCGCAGATTCGGAAGTGTTCGTGCACACATGAAAGACACCTTTTAAGCCATAACACATCCAAACTAATCCTCATTCGAGTCGGGATGGACCACAAGAACGATAAAGTTCTACCACAAAACACAACTTATTCTCAGGACTCGAACTCGAGACTTCAACCATCTCACCTACATGTTCGATGGTATAATAATTTATTATTTAAGAGATAAGATTAAATATTTAAATAAATGTTTATTATCTATGCTAAATCTTTCATAATGCAATTTTTTTTTTATAACTAACCACTTTATTACAACGTAGTAAACTATCATATGAGGACTCGAATATGGGACTCATCCTCTCCCTGGACGTCTTGCCATTTTAAACGACAAAAAAATAAAATAATTATAAAATGATATATTTTTTATTTTTATAATTTTCTTCTTTTATAAAACATTGTAATGAGATCATGAGGGAAGGGGTTAAAACTTTAAAGATGATATTGAAATATTAAAGAAATATAATTATAAAAAAATGGATTAATAATTTATTACTTAAGAGATAAGATTAAAGAATTATGAGGAATAAAATAATATATTGTAATGGAAAATAAATAGATGTAAAAAAAAAAAATACAAAATGCATCTCATTTTTTTGTCTTATTCTCTTTTAGCCCTTTTTCTTTGAGCCAGATGATTTTTTTTGGTCTTTTTTAGTCTGAAATCACTTATTTGCATTTTTTTTTCATTCTCTTGTATAATATAATGGTTCTTCCATATAAATATTTGATTTATTTTGTTTTTTCACAAGTTATCGTCTTATTTGCATATTAAGCTAAGGCTTGGCTTTACCAACTTATTATGATTTAAAGATTAATATTGGTGATTCGTGACAACAAAGTATATTCGACGTATATATACATTAATTCAAATTAGGATCATCAATATGTTAAAAAATTGGAATCTTATAAATTATAGGCATAGAATTTTCAAATGCATAGATTTTATGCCGAAGCACATAAGTAGCTTATTGACATGTATTTGTATGCCATCCTTTAATGTTTGACTTCCGATTTGATCTATTACTCACAATCAGTGCTCGAAACCAAACAAGATAATTTACTACATTAAATAAAGTACTTTATTATATATAAAAAAAAAAGTCTTATAAAAATATCCTCTCTAAAATCTTACCACAAAGTACTTGAATCAGTATTACAATCTTAAAAATATTTTGAATGTTCGTAATGCCTAATTTATATGGTAGAGCATTCAACATTTCAAAAATACAAGATATAAGAAAGGAAGAGGTTTCGGGTTCAAATCCAATAATTTAATAACGGGGTATTAAATTAATAATGAAGTGTGGTGCTGACTTCTCCACCCGTCTTGATCTGCTAACCATCACTCATTATTTTTTTAAAAAGAAAATATAATATTATTGATTCAAATTTACAATAGATCGATAGATTCAAAATACAAATAGCTAAAAATCATATAGGATGAAATAATATCCACGTTAATAACATAATAAATCGGTATAAAACCTACAAATTTTATAATATAGTGACTAGAATATCTGTAACTCTAGTTCTTCAATACATTGACAACTATAATTTGATATCTTCGATTCATCAAACTCACTACTTATCCGAATCATCCACATGACAAACGCTACACAAGCACGACGATCAATACCCACGTCATAAACGACTTATTAAATCAAACATAAGCATTTAAACCAAACATCCATAAAACGATGATAACATAAAAGATAAAATAAAACTTAAATATTTATGGAATAACCATTTTATTAAATTAAAAAATAAAAAAATATATCTAAAAATATGATTTCATACCAAAAATAATAAAAATCTTCGGTTTTTATTTGAGGAAAATAGGTTAAGATAATATTAAACTTAAAAAATGCCATCACCCATTATTAATTATTAAATGATGGGATATAACATCTCTTGACCATTATTTAATCTCTCTTCTTTTTAATTTATATATATATATATATATAGTATATATATATATATATATATATATATATATATATATATATACATTCTGTTTCAAAATAAAAATAAAAACTTTCTTCTAATCGAAAATGTCTTCACTCTCGCTTCTTACTAAAACAAAGTGATTTGATTAAAACAACTTTGAAAAGTGAATTTTGGAAATATAGGATTTTTTTAGTTCATGTTTTTGAAAATAGTTATTTAAGAACAGGTTTTGAAATTATTAAAAACATTATTTTAATATTTTATAAAAACTGTTATTTGAATTTAATATTTTTTTATTTTAAAAAAAAACTCAAAACCAAATATCATCTTCGTATTTTTCTTTTTTCTTTTTTGTTTTTAAAAACAAAAAACAAAGATCAAACATGCTCCTATTTTAAGGTTTTCTAACGACAACTATTGTTATATGTATTTAATGTTTTCCTTTTTTTTTTAAATATATATATTTTTTCCTGTCTTTATCAATAGGAATAAATCTCTTCTAGAATGGGTGGTGGTGTGGTCCATGGTAGCCCATCGGTGATTGGTTTTCCTTCTTTCATTTTTCAAATTTGTCAATTTACTCTAAGGCAATGTCGGACATATTTATAGTTTTTTTTTAAAATTACTAAAATAGCTTTAAAAATTAAAATAATATTCAAATTAAGATATGAACTGTAATACTGCTATACGGTATTAATCTTAAAAATTTTTTAAAATATTTATAATACTATAATCACAATCATGATACTGATTTTTTTTCAAGCCAATGCTATAATCGATCATCACATTAACTTAAAAAAAAATCAAATTCACATAATTAATAATAAAAATATTAAATATCATAATTAATGACTACGATATTATTATTTTACATAATAATTTAAGCATTAATTTCATTTTATATATATATATATATATATATATATATTTTTTTTTTTTTTTAAAACCCCAAACTACAAAGTTCCATATGCGTGATCCTTACTCTCTTCTTAGCCCACGTTTGGAATCAATATATATATTTTAATCTGATTTTGCCACCTCCAAATTTAGGGTATCTTTAGTCATCGGAAAATTTAAGAAAAAATGCAAAAGAAAGAAAGTATGGAGAAAAAATTGAAAGAAAATAAAATTGGAATTAAATTCAATATATTGTTTTTATTTTTTGTTGTAGTGATTTTTGAATTATATATGAATATACAAAATTACAAAGATACATGTACGTCAGCTTAAATTAAAGCTCGTTTTCAAATAAAAATACAACAAAAATATCAGACGGAATATTATAAATTAAATTGCTGAATAAAATGTTGGGATTTCCTTAACGAATCGAAATAAACAACACAAAAATAATAAAATCGATGACTTTAATGAAACTCAATTAAAATACCAAATCAGGTAAGTAAATATCGATTTTAATGTGAAAATAAGACTATGCTGAAAAATTTATAGTATTTGAATAAAACTTAGAAACAGAATATTGGAATTACTAAAAAAATATTGGATTTCACTATGAATAAATGAAAAAACACTATGCTAGAAAATTAATAAAAATTGGCTAAAACTATAAAATATAATGCTGAAATTGCTAAATGCTTATTGAAAAGATAGGATTTGCTGAAGTAGATTGATATTGAGTCAATTGATTTATTGATTTATTGATAAATTGGTTGATTGATTTGTCCTTTGCTCATTTTTATAGACATTTTGACTTGCTGCGGGGACCAATTAGTAATTTAATAATGTGGGGTATTAAATTAATAATGAAATATGTGACTTTTCCACCCTCTGCCAACTATCACCCATCCCTATTAAATGATATTTTAATTTATATATATATATATATATATATATATATATATATATATATATATATATATATATATATATATATATATATAGGGTTTATTTTTCTATTCTACTGTATTTTATAATTATTCTTATATTCATAAAGAAAGCTTTTCTACCGTCATATTTTTTCGAAAGTGATTTCGTTACATAAAATCTTACGTTTTATCTGTTTTCTGCATTTTATTATCATATATTCATTCATTATATAATAACGTAAACAATGGGCTATCTTAATATTATAATTTAATTCTACATATATATAATAGAGTTTATTCTCTATTCCACCGTATTATGTAATTATTCTTATATTCATAGTGAATTTTTTTTTACTATTTATGGTTTTTTTGAGTAAGGATTTCCTACGAAAATCTCACTGTTTTGTTGTGATTCATTATCGTGAATTGCCTTACAGCTTACACTGATGACGCTTTTTTCACCTGAACCCGCCGAGCCACAGAGGCCGCTTCAATGACTGGATTGTCGGCGGGGCCGGATGCGTGCTCTGATTATTTTGGGGATTGAGCAGAGATCGCGTGACCGCTGACCGTTGTGCTCTGGGCCGTATGACCCCTCCGCAAAACAAGGAAGAAGGGTCGGCAAGGGCTTCGCGCCGCGACCGCCTCCGACGCCTAAGTCATATTCTTCTTCCGAGAGAAAAGAGAGAATGCTGTAATTTCTGTATAGGCGAATGTTTATGATGTACCTTTCACCGATGGGGTGACCTTGTATTTATAGCATATTCTTCCACGGATTAGTTAGGTTCATTCCCACGGACGATATTTCTTATTATAATCCGTATCGATTTGGTATTGCGATATAAAAAGAGTAGCTTTATTCGGGGATAACCTTTCTTCCTTATCGTGATTCGCTGACCATGAATGATATATTATTGGTGGGATTATTCATTTTCTCAGACTGTGGAGACTTTCCATAAGTGACCTTTCGGGGCTGCCGGATTGGACCTCTTCCTGGCCGCCCAAGAAAGGTCAAATCGCCGGCGTGCAACAAGGCCTGGAGCGCCTCATCGGCAAACCTCTCCTTTCAGAATACAACCGATGGCCTTCGTGGTTTCGTCACTCGCTCACTCGTGTGGGCTTATAATCTTATTTTTCAAACTTATCACGCTTCAAATTCATTCCGTATCGTGGACAAGGGCTATAACGTTTCTCGCTTCGGGTGTAATTTCCACGTGTCTCGCTTCGATGGATTAGTTAGTGGCTTCGTCACGCCATTTGCTTTGATAACATGACTCTTCGCTGCGCTTATTTCTCTTCTCGGACATCTCGCCCTGCTTTCGCGGACATCCTTTGTCTCGTGTACCACGCCTGATCTTTTATTCGCCCAATGAGTCTCTGACTTCCTTTTCTCTAGTCTTCCGTCTGAGCCCCAGGCGGAGTCTTTTCTATTGGTTTTCCGGGTCCAGAACGTGTCTTCGGGTTTTCTGACTTCCTTCTTCAGTGATAAGACGAAGCCGTTTGGGTCACTGAATTTTATTTTCATTATCCAACTTCACTGCGGGTCCGGGTCGTTCTCTTCTTTGCACGATGGTGATTCTTCTGGGCTTATCACTTGGCTCTAGACTAACTAGCGCGTTCTCCGACCGCTTCGGCTCTGGAGGTGGACTTCAGGTGCCCCTCGAGGCGCTCCTTCCCTGACAAGGGCAAGGGAAAGCGACCCGATTAAATACCCGGGGCCCGAATATCCGAGATCCGCCTCACATGCTTTAACCGTGGGACCCAGCGCGCCGGTCCTCATATGGGCCATCTTGCCACGACGCTATCAGCCTCTCGACGCTCGGGTGTATCCCCCGACGTTGACCTTCTATGCGGTCTCTCGTACCTGCGATGCACATGGTTTCTTCAAGTGGCCTTCGATAACGGTCTCGCTTCCCTTTGCATCCCTTCATAAAAGTAGTTTTCAGAGCATTTCAATGTGTGTCCCGCTTTCTCTAACTCGCGCCTACCGATTTGGGCATTTTGCTTATCCGCCGGTTTTCTTTAGTGGGATGTGGGGTTCGTGTCTCAAAGATAGCCTTGCTCTTTATCCTTTCGTACCGGGTTATTATCCGGCGCTTTACTTCTCTAGCGCCTTACGCCTCCGTGATTTCCCGATCTTCCCTCCTCCCATAGGGCCGCGGAAGGGACGCCATTTTTTCGTTAGCTATCAGAATCGGGAGTATGATCCTTCGACAAGGACGACACTATGGGCGTTCCGCAGAGGCTCGGGCTACCCCGATAATCTTCGTGGAGTATTCGCTATGTTCGGGCTGTACTCAGGCGTGGTCACGACATTTCGATTCCTGTCCTGCCTACATTTCCTCGTGTGCTCGACCGAGCCTGTCAAGATAACGCTATCGCGCCAAGGCGGTCGAGCCCCCGCCCCATTTCCTCGACTGATTAAGTCGGATATTCCCACCCATCAAGTTCGGAATCCACTGACCGCTACTCCAAGGCGTCGCCTCCTTCCACTGTAGTTCCTCCCTGGGCCGCCTTCACGCTAAACCCACTAGGGGGAACCAAGGCCCGCCTGGAGGTGATATCCCTAAGCCCCTGAGTAAGAAACGAAACCCGCACTCTCATTTTCGGTAGCGATAAGCCGGCCGGCAGTCCCGAAGTCAGTGTACGCATCTTCTCCACCCTCGATATCCATAAATCAGATGGGTTATGGTCTTTATAGTTTTAAGCTCGCGATCCCACTTCTAGTCCTGGGTCGCAAAGGCAGAGGTCCCTGGCAAGCACTGAGCGGGTGCCGCCATGACACACTCTTATCTCCGTCTGAACTGGCCAACTAAGGCAGTTAAGTCGCCTTCTCGGAGAGAGGAAGAGGCGAGGAGGAAAGATTCGGAACCCCAAGTCAAGGACTGGATTCTTACTCAACAAGGCTTCATGGGCGGGCGCAGTCTTTTCTATTCTTAAGGACTCTGATCTTAAGAGGTCGATCAGGCCGTCTGGCGATGAGGCGCCGACCTTACCTTCCAGGGGGTCGCCCGCAAGTTCTCGTACTTCGCCTGACCCCATTTCGTGACGAGTTTCGAGCTTGAGTCGATGTTGATTTTATACCTGGATGTACAGTGGCTACTCATCTTGGGTTGTCAGCCAGAAAGCCAAAATAAATGAAGGTCACGCAGCCGGTCCAGCTTATATATGAAGGTGGCTGCCCTCACATTCAGCGAAACAGAGCCGCGAGGCCGATGCAAAGTATGACCGAGGAAGCCGTGAAGCTCAGGTCAGATCTGAAACATACCACTTCGGCTCTGCGGTCCGGCCGAGGGTAGGGAAGATTTAGGCCCCGATCAGCCGAGGGCGGCCGGGGCTGTGGTTTCCGTGGAGGCCTCGGAGGAATCCGGTGGGTCGGCGCAACGACTTGACGAGGCTAGGGACGGGCTGCAAATTCCACACAAAGATGAACTTCGTATGGTTAGTGGACGTAGCTTTCTCTCGGCCCTAAGGCGAGCTTCGGGAATCCGTAAAGAGCCGCGCGGCAATCAAAGACGATCATCAGGAGAAGACGACACTGCCGACGAGGCTCGCCAGCGAGGCTACCGGTGCGCCTGGCCGCGGGACGCCCCGAGTCGAGGAGGCTATGGTCATGTGGGATCTTCATCGCAAATATCTCGATGGCTCAAACTCGGGACGGTTATCGGAAGACTCGAGGGCCGAGGCATCTAATCAATGGATTTCTCAGCGGTCATTTTCTCGTAAGTAAGGTCACAATGCCTATCCCTACCCTGAGATTTCAACTTGACCTTCCCAGTTGACGCCCAGGAGGAGAAAGGGTCCTCTCTCAGCCGATTACACCGGGAGAGCCCGGCACCCCCGCCTCGAGGTCCATTCCCCTCTTCATGGCCCGCTCCTTCGATGCCCGATCTCCCCAGGCTCGTCTATCCAACGTCGACTTTTACACTTTTTTTTTTTTTTTTTTTGTTTGCCTGGGACCCAAGATATATGTAACCTTTTCGTCAATGAGTATTTCTTAATTCATCTTACTTCTTTCGCCTTTATTTGCGCTCTTCGCTGTTCTTCTTGGTTTGACTTTGCTTCAGATGATCCGATTAAGCGCCCGAGCTGTGATGTCGAGCCCTTAAATCAAGTTCCGCGAGGCCCGGCTTTCAAGCCTTAAGGGTTGAATAGCGTGAGTCGAATCGAATCCTTAGGTCGTGCATTTCGGGCCCGTGGCCGAGTGGATAAGCTTGTCAGCAGCTACCGGGCTCCGGCCAGGTTGTCCGAGCCGACCTGCCTCCCAGGGCCGCATGGCCTGCGGTGGGGATCGGAGCCGAGCTCTCAAGCAGCCTCGCTGGGCTCCGGGCCGACCGAGCCGCCTCGAACCGACGAATTCTAGGTCAGCGTGGGCTTGCGCTGAGTCATTGTTTGCCAACGTGAGTCATGGCTCCATCGGGCCGAGTTGCCCGAAATGATTTGACTCAGTCGCCTTACCGTATCGTCGCGCTTCGCCAAATGCGGATCGCTGGCGAACCCGCCTATGCGAATAGCTTCGCAGCTCGCCTATGTGAACTGCCAGAAGAGCTCAATGCGCACGCGAGGGCAGCCTCGGCCCATGTGAACTCGTCAATCGCGAACCGCCGGGCGCAGCTCGCCAATGCGAATCTGGCTGGGTAGAGCTCGTTTATGTGGAATCGCTCGGGAAGCAGCTCGCCACCGCAATAGCCGGGCAGAGCTTCGCCCATGTGGAACTCATCAATCGGAATCGCCGCGCAGCTCGCCAATGCGACCGCTCGGGTGTAGCTCGCCCATGTGAACTCAAGCCACGCGAACCGTCAAGGTGGCTCGTCTATTTGAACTCCGGGAAGAGCCTGCCTATGTGAATCTGGAAGAGCTCGCAACGCGGGTCAACAACTGGGTGTAGCCTGGCCCATGTGAACTCCGGGAAGAGCTCGCCTATGTGAACCGGCCGGGAAGAGCTCGTCTACGCGGAACCGCCGGGAAGAGCTCGCCACCGCGAACAAAGGTGAGCTCGCCCATGTGAATCGGGCTGGAAGAGCCTGCCTATGTGAACCGCCTGAAGAGCTCAATAACAAATGCGTAGCCACCTACGCCAATCGCGAAGAAACGCTTATGTGAATCCTCCGAAAGAGCTCGCCTATGTGAACTCGGGAAGAGCTCAGAATGCGACACGGTGTAGCTCGCCCATGTGAATTGCCGAGCCCGTTGGTCAGCCGTCGAACCGGAAGGTTCCCAGGCCGCGTGGCTCGTGCGCATGTACGAACTCGCCAAAGTGAGTCGCCGGGCTCGGCGCTATGTACCAATGGCGATGTAGCCCAAGCATGATGTAGTCGAGTGGCGTCACAGAAGATGAGCCGACCGACTCCTCGTAAAGACTGTACAGAGCAGACGAACTCGCCAAAGTGAGCTCGGGTCCTCCGGCGCCATGGCCGAAAGTGGGGCGATGTGTACCGAAAGTGGCGACGTAGTTCGAAAGGTGTCAGAGCTGAAATGACCGACTCTCGTACGCGGATTCGCATGCAGTGTACTTAACTCGCCAAAGTGAGCCGGCCGTACCCGGCACTATGGCCGAGCGGGGTATGAGCGAGTGGCGATGTAGCCGAGTGGCTGTAGCCCTGGGCCGATCCGACCTCACGTAGCCGTGATTCGTGCGCAGCAGACGAACTCGGGCCAAAGTGAGCCGCTAGGGCTCCAGCGCTATGGCCGAGTGGCGATAGCCGAGTGGCGATGTAGCCGAGTGGCGTTTGTAAACGAGCCGACCGACCCGTAGCGTGACTGTGCAGAGTAGACGAACTCGCCAAAGTGAGTTGTCAGGGGCTCCGGCGCCATGGCCGGCGGCGATGTAGCTGGCATGATGCAAACAGAGTGGCGTCAGAGCTCGAGCCGATCCGACTCCCCGGCCGTGATCTCGTGCGCAGGTGACGAACTCGCAAAGTGAGCCGCCGGGCTCGGCGCGGCGGCCGAGCGGCGATGTAGCCGAGGGCGCTGTAGCCGAAATGTGATATAACTCCTCGTGCAATGCGGACTGCGCAAAGTGTATCAACTCGACAAAGTGAGCTGTTGGGCTCCAGGCGCTATGGCCGAGTGGCGATGGGAAATGGAAAGTGGCGCCAGAGTTCTGAAATGATCCGACTCCTCGTAGCGTGACTCCAGCGCAGTAGACGAACTCGCAAAGTGAGTCGTGGTGCGCCATTCGACTCGGATTTTCGAAAAGTGCGAACGCCTTTAATGCCGATTTATGGAGAATTTGGAACGCTCGTGACTTTTCGAGTGTTTCTCGCCTTCCTATAAATGGCTGGCTTTTCATTGTCAGGAGCTATATTTTGTATATTTTGCTTTTTCTCGATGCGTAACCCGACCTGAGGATAGAAGGCCAAGTCCCGGTCCTCTTTCGCCGGGGATCCACGTTGATCTGTCTGGCCATTGCTCTTCTACGTGTGGGAGTTGTGTTTTTCCCTAGTCTCCCCTTTATGGGAGTCATGTTATTCCCTAACTTCGTGCTAGGGAATGCGTCCGGAGAGGGCGATGCATTTCTTGCGTCGCCTTCTCCATTTTCTGTTCTTCTTCTTCTTCCTTTCTCCTTCTCCTTCTCCTTTTTTTTCATCTTTTCTTCCACATCTCATTCTCCCCTTTTTTGTTTCTTCCGCACAAACTCCTTCCATCCCTTTTTCTTGTTCTTCCTCTTCCTCTTCCTCCACGTCTGTTTCTCCTTTTTTCTTACAAATTCTTTCCATCCCTCTTCTTCTTCTCCTCTTTTCCACCTTACTAGTCTTCTTCCATCTCATTTTCCTTTTTTCTTCCTGAAGGGGCTTTTTTTTTTTTTCGAGGGAACTCGCTTGTACTAATGCTTTCAAGATGTATTCGATGACAATTCATTGATTGTAACTAAATGTAATATGACTGGAATAAAGAGATTTTTATGTTTACGAGCTATCTTTCTATTGTATATAATTTTTCGAGCATTATTTGTCTGAGTTGGGTGTGACGTCTTAACAGAATAATCAGAAAATGGTCGAATCATTAACTGAAAATTAATTAATCTCCATTTAAGATTACAAACCAAGGCCTACTGATAAAAATGTTTGAGATGTTCTGCATTCCAGGCATGTTGTAAAATCTTCCGTTCTTGAGCTCAGCGCCCGGTCCGACGACTCGAGATAAGGATGTAGGACCTTCCTAGTCAGCCCACTTCCCATGTGCCTGATTCTTCCTTTGTTGGCAATAGCTTTAAGACCAAATCACCCGCATGTAGCTCCCGGGTTTGACTCGCTGTAATACCTTGTCGGTTTCTTTTGATAGTCTTCGCACGCCTTAGAACCCGGGCCTCGCTTTTCATCTAAGAGATCCAAATTTAGACGGAGAGCCTCGTCATTGTGTTCCATTGCTGCTAACTCGATCCTTGGGAACTTTAGCCCGATTTCGATAGGGGCTATCGCCGTGCCGGCATACTGTGTAAGGCAAAAGGGCTCTCGTGGTCGCTGATTTTGTGTCATTCCGTAAGCCCATAAAGACTCCTGGGAGTGTATTCTACCCACTTTCCTCGATCTTCCACTTGGTCTTCAAAGCGGATTTAAGGGTTCTGATGGTGACTTCTGCCTGACCGTTAGACTGCGGATGTGCTGGGGACGAGTAGTAATTTTTAATTCTCGAGCTCTAGCATGTAAGTCTCGACCCGCTTTTGTCAAATTGTTTCATTGTTCGCTACTTCGTGGCTCTGGGATACCAAACCTGCATATAATGGCCCTCCACACAAAATTGCATATCTTTTGCTCTGTGATTGTGGCCAGAGGTTCGGCCTCATCCCATTTGGTGAAGTAATCCACTGCGACGATGATGAACTTACATTGGCCCTTCCTAAGGGGCAAAGGTCCCAGTATGTCCAAACCCCATTTTTGGAAAGGCCAGGGCTCATGGACGACGTGCCTGATGGGAGGCGTGAGATCTTGGCGTACTCCCGCAGATCCCTGTATTTCTTGACTAGGCCGGCTGCGCTCTTTGTGCATTGCAGCCGCAGTATCCTTGTCTCAAGACCTTTCCTGCCAATGCCCGAGCTCCAATGTGATTCCCGCATATACCCTCGTGTACCTCTCTTAGAACGTATTCAATGTTTTTTCCCGCGATGCATTTGAGGATGGGTGTGAAGAAACCTCGCTTGTACAGACTTCCTTTATGATTAGTGAACCTGGCGGATCTCGTCCTTATTTTAACCGCTTCTTTCGGCCGGCCGTGCAGTTGTCCATCTATTATATAGTTCCAAATGGGTCCATCCAGCTGGTTTCTGCTCGACCGGCAACTCCTTACATCGCAGAGATCGGGACAGAGGCTCGCAGTACTGACAGTGTTAACCTCGTCGAGGTCTCCAAGGTCAAGTATAACTTTACAGCCGCGGCCGTGAGTTCTCTGCTCCTCGGGAACATGTTCGACCGCACTAAAACAAATTTTTTCAATAAATCTCGTACCTTTGGAGATATAGATCATCCTCCCGCTGGGCCTCGTGAGGCACTTCTATCCGCCTTACCAATTGTCGAGTCGCCGCGCACTTAGCTGGTCAACTTCCGTTGAATGAGCGAGGCTGGGTGACTCGCTTATGAAGGCCTCACTTACCGTTTGTCGATGCCTGAACCGACCGAGTGCATATTCGATGTCTATTTTCCGGGAGGTCGTGGATTAGACTCCTCGCTCCGCTCCCGCTTCGAGGCCCATCTACGCAGAGTTTCCAAATGGGGAGGCTTCGGCCCATTGCTTGAGCTGCTCTCAAATTCTACTCGCGAGGTGAATTCCATGACGAAGTCAACCAAGACTTGCCCTTATCATAGCTTTTGGTTTGTATCCGATGTCGAACTCGTCACTCTATGACCCATTTCACTAACCTCCGAGACTTCCGGTTTTATGTAATACTTGCTTCATCGGGTATTCCGTTGGGACTTCTATGGTGTGAGCCTGGAAGTAAGGGCGAAGTTTTCGGGCTGCGGTTACCAAGGCCAAAATTAATTTTTCCATCCTCGGGTATCTCTCCTCTGCTCCTCTTAAAGCCCGGTTACAATAGTAACCGGATGTCGCACTGCTTCTGTCCCCTCGACGAGGATCGTGGCTACTGGCCGAGAAGTCCAAACGCTGTGCATGGTGAGGAGCTCCTTCAAATCCAGGGCTACTGTAATGGGTGGAGAGCTCAACATGTTTTTAAAGCCAGAATGCTTCTTCGCACTTAATATCCCATCGGGAATGCCTTTCGTGACTCGGAAGAGCAGTTGGCATTTGTCACTGGCCCCGGATAATAATCGCTTAAGGCAACAATCCTTCCCGCCAGGGCGCCGAACTTCCTTTTTATACTCACATGGCGATGGCATTACGTCGAGCACGGCCTTTATCTTGACCCACCTCGCTTTCCAATCCCTGGTCGACTATGAAACCTGCAGAATTTCCCGCTTAATACGCCGGGCGCATCATGGAATAGTTTCATGTTCTAGTTTCTCAAGATCTGAAATGCTTCGGATAGATGAGCTATGTGGAGCTCGGCTGTGATGGATTTTACCAGCATGTCATCTATGTACACTTCCATAGTTGTGCCTAACTGGTTCTGGAACATCCGATTCACCAATCTCCGACATGTGCCTCGCTGAGGCCCAAACGGCATCACACGATAACAATAGGTTCCCCGCCAGGATTTAACGAGGTCTTTTCGTCAGTTCGAGTATACCGACCGTCAGAGCTTCTGAGAAGGCATCCATAAAGCCAAGAAGCTCATGTCCACCGTGGCATCCACGGCGAGGCCGATTCGCGGGTACGGAACCGCTTCGGGCATGCTTTCATGATGTCGCTGAAGCTTATGCAGTCGCCACTTTCCCCGTCGGGCTTTGACGAGTAATTACGCCGCCGCCCATTCAGATATTCTACCTCCCCGACGCTTCCCGCCGAGGAGTTTGTCAATTTCGACGGCTTGCCTTTATGGTGCAAAGCCTCCTTAGTTTTGATCGGGTTTCGGGCTGGGACGGGCTTCGACGCCACTTCTATGAGTGATTAATATCGTAGGATCACTCCCCATATCCGCCGTTTCCATGCGAAGACGCCTTTGCTTTATTTAAAACTGATATGGTGTTTTTGAGGTCTTCGCCAGTTTGATCCGAGCATAGCGATAGTGCCGGTCGTCGCCCTATCAATACGGGTTCCACTCTTCGCATGGTTCGGCTCGCGACCACCACACGCGCATGTCGAGCCCATCCGTATATATTGTCAACCGCTTTCTGTTTCATTGATGCCGAGTAGCACTCCCTAGCCACTACCGGGTCTCCTCGGTCCATTCCTACCCCGCTTACTTAGGGAACTTGATCACGCGTGATATGCGGAAGGGATGCGCTTTTATCAAGATTGAGAGAAGGTCCGCCTTCTAGTAACATGTTATAAGCAGCATTCGGGCGCTTCACGACGAGAAATCTTGCCGTATGTTGCTCGTACGGGGATCTCCCACGTGAGTACCAATCGTGACAGCCTAGGGTACACTCTTTCCTCCCGGAGAACCTCGTAGGTGTGCTGACGGGGCTCGGTAGATTTTCTCTCCGATGCCTATTTTATCAAAGGCCGACATGAAGATGATATCTACGAACTCCGCTAGTCAATCAGCACCCATGAACCGCTTTTGTTTGCCACAACTCGTGCGAATCACTGGCCGGGCCGCCATGAGGGTGTCGGCATCCCCAGTCCGAGCCAGAACGTGATGGATGCTCGAGCCTCGTGAGTTTAGATAATCGCTTGAATTTCGCTATCTCTGGCCGATCTAATGCTGCGTAGATGGGCCTTCCGAGCCGAGCTCGGGATCTTCCGCGAATCCCAAGATTACCCGAATTTCCTAGGGATTGTCAGGCCGAGTGGTCGCTCAATGAGAGGCGTAGTCGCTGGGCGGAACCCTGGTTCCTCGAGCTTGACTCGATATGATTGGGATATAAAGCGCCTGAGGTATCCGCGTCAGACGTAATTCTATTTCTTTGTTGTATGCAATCGTCCGCATGTCCGTGGAATTCCTGCGGAAACTGGCAGCATTCGGAGTTGTCTCTCGTCGTAGGGTCTGACTTCATTTGAGTTGGCCATCTCAGAACCGTTCGCTTTCAGACGGGCTGACCTGTGCATACCGAGGTCGTCGTGGTGAATCGTCGCGACACCATCGTTTCACTGACCGCGACCCAGACGACCGAGGTCGCACGCCTGGGACCGCTCCATTCTTCTCGAGACGCTTCACTACCGCCTTGCTTTTTTTGGCCGCCTCGCTGTTGGTCTGGTTCGCTTTCTTTATGAATGGAAGAACTTTCTTCGATATGAAGCTCTTCACCGTTAATGTATTTTCTTCAAGTATGAGCACCACGTATGCTTGTTTGGGATTTTTTGAGATGGAAAACATTAAGTCTTTCGACTGAATTCCTAAGCCAGCCATGAACGCGGTGATCGCGAAACTTCTCGCCGTATATCCACTCTTTAGAGACTCAAGATTAATCGGACATAAGACTCAAAGCCACACTCGCTGATAGTCGCCAGATGGTAACTCGCTTTCAGATGCCTTACCCAATGAAGTTGAGAGACTAATGCAACGGACAACTCCCTTATAAATGAGATCGACTTACTGCGGAGTCTATTGAACCATGCCAATGCCGGGCCTTTAAAGTATAGCGAAAGCTCAGATCGCACCGACCCCGATACCCATGAAGCTCCATTTGGTTTTTGTGAAACAGGTGATTGGCTGTGTTCTCTAGTACCATCGAACGCCTACCTATGGCATTCCACCTCAAATATGTGCTGAAAGACTTCGGCCTCAGATAGGTGATTCAATACCACTAAGGTGTCCATAGTGTCGGAGCACGTCCTTTCACCACCTCATTCACGTAGAGACTCTTCTTGGAGATTCTTGAACCTCTGTTCCCATAGTGTTCATGTGTGGGGTCGACATGAATTCTCAGTTCCATGGAGTGCTCCCCCGAGAGTACTTCATTGCCTTCTTCTCCTGAGATAGTGATGCACATTGCCTCGGGCGTGCCCGGATTTAACCGGTTTCGACCCTTGAGAGCCATGGCGTATCGCATTGTGTCCCCTCATGGGGCGCCCGGTGTCATGACCTTCCCGGGTTTGTGGCGCCACTTGGGTTGTCGGATTTGTGCGGTGAGTTGTTAATTTCAGGTATTGTGATTGGTGAGGTGGAGCGCTTCCACCTCGTCGCGTGTTCTTGCATTGCTTCTATCGGCAGGTCATTTTGTCTGCGTTGGTTGGTCTTGCGCTCTTGGAGGATTAGCGTTTCTCCACCTTGTGTTCCGATCGATACCATCGATAATTTGAAATCGGTATATTTATAAAAGGCTTGTCGTTCCCACAGACGATGTGATGATGCTTTTCAGCAGGGCCCGGGTTGGAGTGTGTGTGAAGTCGTTAGTGTGGGACACGGATTCTTTGAAATTTGGGATGCGAGACTCTTGGATTATTTGGGAGTGGGATCGGCTGCCTTTGTTGATCTCTGCAGGCTCACAGTCGTAGCTACGCAAAACCTGGGAAGGGGGGGTTGGCAAGGGCTTCGCCGGGTGATCGCTCGATGCCTAGAGTCGGGTGCTACGAGAGAAAGAGAATGCTTAGGCTGCAGGGGCGAATGTTTATGGGCGTACCTTTCTGCAGATGGGTGACCTTATTGTTATAGTAGATATTCTTCAGTTGGATGAGGTTGAGGTTCATTTCCCATTGGATGAGATATTTCTTATTATATCGTATTGGTTTGTGTGAGGACTATAAGAAAGTGTTTATTGGATAACCTTCCTTGTATGGGAGGTGGCTGGACTGGAATGATATATTATGGGAACTATTCATTATGCACAGTGGGCTTCCTGCGTGACTGGGCAGCAGTTGGACCTCTTTCTGAAATTTGGCCCGAAGAAGGTTTAATCTTAAGCCTGCTGTCTGGGCCGTCTTTATCTGTTGAGTAGTCTCTCTTGCAAATTCAACTTATGGACCTTGTGTGTTTTGTGGGTTGGCGCTCTTTTCTTGGACTTGGTGTGTGGAGCTGCGAACCTTATTTACCACAAACCCTATCAACAATCAGTAGCCAACTATCTTAATATTATAATTTAATTCTGCATATGATGGCATAGGATCTCATAATGGGTAATTTGTTTTCTTAAATTAATTAGTACATAAGCATTCTTCTGACAGTGACTCTCAACACTCCAGTTAGAAAAATTAAATTAGAGTTACTTGATCTCTCTCTCAGCACCTTCTTCCCAAAGAACACAATTTTTAATTATGGCCCAAATAAGTACTATATTCTTTACAATTTTTTTATATCATTTTTATTATTTTAAAAGCATTTTTCTTTTTTTGTTAAAGTTTATGAGATGAGATATGGAAGGAAACCGTAAGAGTTTTAATTTAAAAAGTATTTTAAAACAATAAATAATAAAATTATATATAATATAGTTTTTTTAATGAATTTATGATTAACTTATTGGAATAACGAAATGTAGATTTCTAATGAATTTATGAGAAGGATGGTACACTTTCTTTTTGCCAATAAAAGCGAAATTTCATTGATTCATAATGATAATATTATTATATTTGAACACATAAATTATATTGCTAAAAACAGTAAAATATGACACAATATCCAAGTTAATAAGAAGAAAAAATGGTTCAAGGCCTAAAGATAATCCTAATATGCCTAAAATACCTAAAATTTCATGTTTGATGAATCATACTGACGAATATGGATTTGATGTGATTTCTTTGTTTGATTGAAGCAATGATGCTGTTTGAATCGCCAACATTGAAACCAACGAACAAACTAATGAACTACCATACGTCGTAATAAATCGGTGACAAAAACATAAGAAAACAAAAGAAAAATTAAATGAAAATTTTGATCGATTGAAATAAACCACTTTATTAAGGGAGAAAACCTAGATCTGAGCTACATTTGATTTAACAATTGCAATGGTTTTGGACCTTTGTTTCAGATACAATTTAATTTAGTTGTACATTCTACTTTATATTTAAAAATTAATCGTTGTACTTGACTTTGTGATTGTCAGTCAACAAATACCATCATTTTTATTAATATTAGAGGTTTTTAAGTTTTACCGCACTTGAATGACTCTCCATAGTGACGGACCTAGCTTTGCCCCCTGAATTTTTTTTTGCAAAAATGATGTATCATGTAATTCTTGAATTTGTAAGATCTTATACCACTTAATTAGAGTTCCATGTTTGTCAATTAAAATCCCCTCTAAACTAAATTCATGTGTCCTTCTTACGACTCTACATCTACGAGTTAGGAGGGTCATGGCGCGATAAAACTACTATAACAAAATATAGTTGCGTTAAAGCACTGGTTTCTAATTTTTATACATATTTTTTAATATAAAGTATAAGGATGACATAACAAAGACTACGAGGCATTTTTACTGAATGCTAAATAGAAGTTTTAATTGTTTGAACGTTGAATAAAGCTTAATAGTATTAAGTATGAAGTTCTTTGTATTTTAATATTATATTTCTTAAAGTGTAAGTTGTTTATTTTTATATGCTTAAAATTAACATCTTAATTATATCAAAAAATAAATTGTTTAACTTTATGATAAAATGAAATATATTTATATAATATATAATATATGTATAACATCTAAACATATTACTTAAAAAAAAAAATCTTAACAATTTAATAAAAATAAAAATGATAAAATTATTATGACAAAATTATTATATTTATCTATTTTTATATAAATTAAAATAGAATATATAAAATTAATAATTAAAAAATAGATTGTTCTTTTAACATATTCGATATGTTTTAAAGATTTTAGAATATTTTGAGAAGATTTTAAAACATAGTTTTTTTCTTTTAAAAAAATAGTTTTTTCTAAATAAAAAATATCAAATATTTTGATTTTTTCTATTTGAAATAAAATTTTAAAAATTTAGAAATAAGTCATGATGGGCATTGGTAGGTAGAAGGGCCAAAATATTGCATGAATTACCATTATCAGTGTCTTGCAATCAAATTCAACCTATCTCAATATTATAATTTAATGTCTTTCAAAAAAAAAAAAATTTATAATTTAATGCTGCATGTGATGGGCATAGGATCTCATCATGGATCATTTTTCTCTTAAATTATTATTTTTTTAATCTATCTTAATATTATAACTTAATACTGCATGTGATGGGCATAGGATCTCATAATGGACCATTTTTGTCTTAAATTAATTTTTTTGAGGGTAAATTTTTCTCTTAAATTAATTAATTACATTTAAGAAAAGTCAGCTTGGCTCCTCAGCTTTTGATTAAACAGTGAATTCAATGCTACTCTCACACCTTCCTCCAAATAAGACAAATTTTTATTAACATTTGAAAACAGTACTCTATTGCTGTATTTAAAAATATTTTTTTTTAAAATTACCTTTTTTTTATTAAAAGTTTACAGAATAAATGAAGGAAATGGAAAAGTTTTAATTTTAAATAAAATCTAAAATTATTTACAGTGTTTTAACAAAAAAAAAATTTGATAATTTATACCAAATATATTATTTTCTAAGTAAAAGTTTTATGTGTAAAATTATAAAAATAATACATGTAAGCCTAAAATAACAAAATATGTAATAATAAGGAAACCTAAGTTTTATGTGTAAAATAATAAAAATAATACGTAACGACCAAATCACAAAAAAAGACAAATAAAAATATAGATATGTGTTCAATAATCATTTTATTAAAAAAAAAATTATGAAAAGAAGTATAGAGAGATAATATCATATCAAGAATAACAAAAAAAAATCATGTAACACTAAAAAAAGAAAAAGTTGAGAGAAAATAGCTAAGGTTTCCTTTATTATTATTATTATTAACTGATTAATTTGCATTCAAACCTCGCAACTGAAAATTAAAATATTCAAAAAAAAAAGAAAAAGAAATCGATTGGAGAAAATGGGAATAGCCCACCAACCCCCTGAATTCTCGTCTGAAAATAGAGTCTAATTAAGACCATGAACGTTGTATATATATATATAATATTTATGAGGTGATAGGTATATTGTCTGTACTCTGTAGACATGTGAAATGCGTGAAGTGTGAATAGGCAGAATTAAGGTTCAAAATAAATAATGATGCTCTTTTTTTCTTCGTCAACATCTGTTTTTTTTTTTTTTTTAATATATTTTTATGAGATGGGATATGTAGGGAGTGTGTGTTTTATATAGAAAGTAGTGATGAGCAAACTCGGGGTGGGTTAAGAAAAAGAAGGAAAAAACGAAATGTTTGAGGCCAGCAGCAGAGAGGAGAGATTAAGGTGGAGGATGGTAGTGGTAAGATCATATGTTTTAACATTGAAGTTTTTTTATAATATTTACTTTGTGTTGAATGATTAAATATTATATTCTTATTTAGACTCGGAACTCGGGTCTGTCGTATACTCATTCCCTTTATCGTTTGAGTCAAGTCTTAAAGGCAACATGTTATTTATTTGTTTTACTTAATTCTAACTAGACGTTAAGAAATAAATAATGCTTAGAAGGTGCTTAGTTGGGTTGTGGGGAGGGTAATAATTCGATCCAACTCCTAATAAACTTATAAGTTATTTGAGTAGATTCTAATCAATTCTTGATGATTTGATTCATTTAATCGCTTATTTCTTCTAATCAATTATTTTACCCAACAGTAATTTATAATCATTTATCAATACTAACTATATTATCAACTATAATTAGTACTTTGAGTAAAGTTAAAAACAAACACCATACAAATCTTAATTTTGTTCTAGATATGGGGATTAGGGAAAGAGAAAAGAACAAAAAATAAAAATAAAAATTGTTTCTTTGTTAAATTTACCCCAAAATTTCAAAATAGTGATTAATAAAAGAGTTCCTCAATTTTCATATTTTTATATTATTTATTGTCCATCATGCCTAGTTAATATGGTAGAGTGTTTAATATTTAAATACACAAGTCAGATATATATATAAGGAGGGAATGGTCGATTCAAGTCAAATGAATGAAATTTATTACAGACACAACTAAAAAAATATATTTATTTGTATTTTTTTGGATTCAAACTAAATCTTGTGAGTTGGCTTGGATAACTAACAAAATACAAAAAAAAAAAAACAAAAACAAAAAGAAAAGAAAAAAAGAAAAAAAAGAATTTTGTACATATGTGGTGTACATTAATTTGATTATTCAGTCTGTGTTGTGCTATGTGACTCATATTAAAGCTAAAAGGGATAGGTAAATGCTCGAGCGGAGTGAAGGCATTTACCCTTTATAATAACCTTTTTTGTTGGGAAGAGAGTGGAATATCATGTTGGCCATCGTACGGTACGATAAGGTATAAGAGTATTTTTATAATTTGGTCATATTCAAGGTTATTATAAATATATTTTTTGGTTATCCTATTTGGATATAGTGAAAACGTTTAAACCATTGTTCTTATGGATGTAAACTTTTCTCAAACACATAAAATCTACGTATATTCTTCTTATTTGTATTGATGGATGGTGGCGAGAGCGGAAGGACTTAGCAACGAGGAAGAGAGAGGCGAAGATGGAGGCATTAAATCATAGAAAATAGAAACATCATGTGTCAGTGACAATACCAAAAGCGAAGGGAAATTTAGAGTTGGACTTGGAGATGCACTAAATGACTTTGCAGAATCATGGGTGCAATCCTCGGATAAGAAAATTATTTATTTGTATATTACTTTATTTAATTCACATTCAAGCTAATTAATTAGTCTGACCTATGATGATTATTTCATTCCAAGCGTGCTTTTCAATCGGGCTGAGTTTGGAGTGTAGGGGTCGTTGGTGGGACTTGGATTGCTAGCGAATTTGGGATGCAGCTCTTGGATTATTTGGGCCTAAGGTGGGATCATTGCCTTTGTTGAGGAGGCTCTAGTCGTGCACTTCTTATGGCTCTCGAGGGGGATTGACAAGGGCCCGCGGTGTGCTCCGTGCCTAAGTCGATTCTTTCGAGGAAATGAAATACTTAGGCGCTTAGAGGAAGCGATGTTTATGAAGTATGCCCTGTGATGGTTTTATATTTATAGTAAATATTATTCGGTTGAGTTAGTGGTTGGGGTTCATTTCCCATTGGATGGGATATTTCTTATTATAATCCGTATCGGATTTGGTATAGGATATAGAAAGAATAGTTTATTTGGGATAACCTTCCTTCCTTATTGGGAGATTTGGCTGGACTTGCGGAATGAAATATTATTAGGGACTACTATATTTTCTGTACATATGGGAGACTTTCCATAAGTGACCTTTGGGCCAAGCGGATTGGACCTCTTTCTGTTTGGCGAAATGCTGGCGTAACAAGGCCCAGAGTGCCTCGTGGGCAAACCTCTCACCTGTGAATTGTGATGGGCCGTGGCGTTTTTACATTTGGGGCGCTCTTTCTTGACGGTGTGTGGAGAAACTGAACCTTATTTTCAAACCCCGGTTGCCCCCGACCCTTGTGTGTACGATTGTGCATTAGGCGAGAACATGTGTTTCTCGCTTAGGTGTAATTTCCACGATGCGTAGGAAATTTGGATTGGATTAGGGCTTGGTAGCCGTCATTTGTTTCATGATAAAGTGACTCTTCGGTTTTAACTTCTTTATTCTGTCTCTTGATTTCCTTTTTGTTTCTTTCGCGGACATCTTTGTTTTGTGTATCTTTGCCTTACAGGATCTTTTATTGCCTTTAGCGATTATTCCCTTCTCTCTCTTAATAGTCTGCAATACGAGCCTTTTTGTGCGGAGTCTTTTTCTGTTGTCTTTCTGGGTCCACTGTGTCTTGGTTTTCTTGATTTCTTTTCGAGCGATAAGACGAGTTGTTTGGGTTGGCTGAATTTTGTTTTCATTATCCAACTTCATCATGGGTCCGGGTCGTTCTTCTTCTTTAACGTGCTCCGATGGTGATTCTTGACTGTGATGGTTCCTAATGGCAGCGGTGTCTCAGGCCGTTTGGTGGTGGACCAGAGGTGCCCAGGCGCCTCTCTTCCCATGGACAAGGTGAAGTGAATCAGTTAATACACGGGGGGTCGGAATATTTGAATGCACCGTCAAGCATGCTTTAAATGTGGGTGCCAGGTCGAGTTCCTTCATGGGGCCGTCTGCCCGGACATCAGCCTCCTTTTGGCGTTCGGGTGTGGTCCCGGCGTTTGACAGCTTCTATGTGGTCTGTACTGGGATGGTGTGTTTTAAAGTGGCCTTGATAACGATGCCCCCGGCCGCCTTGCATCCCAGCCGTAAAGGGGGTTTCTGACATTTTCAATGTGTGTCACACCCAACTGCCTGGTTGGAGCATTTTGGATTAATGCTGGTTTTTCTTTGGGCTAGGGGCTCTCGGTGTTCCAAGCATAGTCTTCTTCTTTATCTTTTCAGCAGAAAGGAGACGTTCCAGGGCTTTCTTTATTCTCCCCAGGCGTTCGGTGCCTGGTAATTTCCGATCTTCCCTCCTCCCATAGGTTGTGGAAGGGACGCTATTTTTTCGTTAGCGGCCCGTGGTGGAGTATGATCCTTTGACAGGGCGACACTGATTAGGTGGCAGATACCACAGATAATCTTAGGTAATTATTGGATTCTGTATTTGGTTTGTAATTTGTGGCTGGTTCTTTGGACATTTCTTATTACGAATTTGTCTACATATTTCCCAGGTGCTTGAATTGAGCTCAGCGTCGAAGATAACGCTATCATGTTGGCGTTGGCTGAGTGCCCCCCTCGTCCTTACTCGGAACTGATTAAGTCGGATATTCGACCTGCGTAAGTTAAATCCCTCGTCTGCTTTGCTCAGGCGTTCGCCACCTTCCAGTAAGTTCTCGTTGGGCCCTGCACTAAACCCACTAGGGGGAAGCCCCATTGGCTAGTTAGAGGTGATATCGGAAGCTTGGAGTAGAGGCTTTCGCACTCTGTTGAAGGATAGGCCGGTTTGGTTAAAGTCCCAGAAGTTGGGGTATACGCCATCTTCTCAGATCCTACGATATCCTGCATCGGGACCGGGTTATGGCTCTATAGTTTAAACTCGCGGTCCCACTGGGTGCAACAGAAGCGGTCCCTCGGGTGGGGCGTTGAGCGGCATTGGCGATTGCCTATCTTGTGGAATCCTTGACTAAGGCGGGTTAAGTCGCCTTCTCGGAGGGAAGAGGAGGAAGATTCGGAACCCCAAGTTGTAGAGGGACGAGATTCTTCTCAGTCTTTGGCGAAACTTCTTGTGTGAATCTCTTCTATTCTTAAGGACTACGATCTTAAGAGGTCGGTTCTTGTCAGTTGATGAGGCGTTGACCTTATCTTTCGGGGGTCAAGCTTAGTAAGTTCTAGTACTTGCCCTTTTGACTTCATTTTATGATGAGTTCGAGCTTGAGTTGGATGTTGATTTTATACTGGATGTACAGGTGGCCACTCATTTGAAGGGTTTTAGCTAGAAAGCCTGCCAATGAAGGTCATGCTAAAGCGGCAGAGCCCCATAAGAGCGAAGGAGTGGCTGCCCTCCCACATTTGAAGTTTGGCTGGCGGGATGCAATGGCCAGGAAGCAGTGAAGCTCAAGTCGGATCCGCTTATACCACTTCGGCTCGTGTCGGCAGGAGTAGGAAAACGAGGCCGGAGTGCTTGAGGGGGCAGGCGGGGTGTGAGCCGGGGAGGCTCGGAGAATTGAAATTTATCTGAAACATTTGGATAGAAGGCACAAGGGATGGAACACTTGATCCGCTGATATGAACAGATGGTCGGGGACGAGCTTCTCTCGTCGGCAGGAATCGAGGGGAAGAGGCGCTGTGTGCAATCAAGATCTTGATGAGGCGACCTTTGGACGAGGCTCGTCGGCGAATGCAGGGCGATGCGGCTCGGTGGGACCTTTGAATGAGAGTGCTATGGGTTGCGTGGGGATCTTCATCAGTGATATCTTTGGTGGCTCAGGCGGGGTGAAGTTATTGGAAGGCGATGGCGAGCATCAATCAATGGATTTCTGGGTGGCTTGCCTTTCAGAAGAAGGCTATCAATGCCTATCCCGGCCTGGATTTCAACTTCGACCTTCCCAGCAACGAGGAGGAGGAAGGGTCCCTCTCTGCTTGATTACAGAGCTGGAACCCCAGAGGTCCATTCCTTCTTCATCGTGCGCTCCTCCTTCGATGATCTCTGTGCTGGAGTCTTCGCTTAGCGTCAACTTTACACCCTTTTTTTTTTTTTTTTTTTGTTGGGCTGGACGAGATATATATGTATTACTTTAGTCGATGAGTATTTCATAATTCATAGCATATTTTAGCCTTTATTTATGCTCTTCGTGCTATTTTGCTTGGTTTGACTTTGCTTCTTGTATGCGTGATCTGGATTAAGCGCCTGAGTTGTGATGTTGAGCTCCTTAAATTGGTTCGCCGAGGCTCCGGGGCTTTCAAGCCTTATGGGTTGAATAGCCTGAGCTGAACTGAATCCTTAGGCTGCATGGCCTGTGCTGAGTGGATGAGCTCGTCAAAGTGAGCTACTGGGCTCCGCCGGCTGTGTTGTCTGAGCTGACCTGGCTCCTTAGGCCGCATGGCCTGTGTAGACTGGTTGGGCTGATGGTGGGGCTGGGCTGTGGGGCTCATGGCTGGGTTGCTGGTGGTTGATTCCTAGGCTGCGTGGCTTGCGCTGAGTTGTTGAGCTTGTCGTGAGTTAGTGGGCTCCATCGTTTGGGTTGCTGAGCGATTTCGACTTTGCCAAGGCTGCGTGGCTCGCGAGTTGTTGAGCTTGTCAGTGAAGTTGGTGAGCTCATTGTTTTGGTGCACAGGCGGTTGACCCGCAGGGCTGCGTGGCTCGTGACTCGGGTTGTCTAACTTGTCAGCGTGAGTTGGTGGGCTCCATGGTGAGTTACTGAACTGATTTGACCATAGAACAGCGTGAACACGTCTTGAGTTGTTGAGCTTGTCAGCGATGGCGAGTTGGTGGCTCATCGGTGATTATTGGGCGTTGACTCCTTAGGCTGGCCTGTGTAGGCGGTTGGAGAAGCGTCGGTCTGAATTTGTTGGGTGAAACCGTCAATCTGCGAGCGATTGGGTAGAGCTCGTTCATAATGAACTCGTCCAGCAGCGAAGCTGGCGGGGCGGGGCTCGTCTATGTGAACTTCTGGGAAGAGCTCGTCTATGTGAACTGCGGGAAGATCACGTGTCGAACGAGTTGGGTAGAGCTTCGTCCATGTGAGCTGGAGAGCTCGTCTATGTGAAGCGATGGGAAGAGCTTCGTCAATGCACGAAACGGTTGGGAGAGCTGCGTGTCTGAAGCGATTGGAAGAGCTGCCGTCAATGCGACAGTTGGGTAGAGGCTCGTCCATGTGAGCTCGTCAATGCGGCTGGGCGAGCTTCGTGAATGTGGGTTGGGTGAGCTGTCCATGTGAACTCGTTAACATGACCCCCTTTTCCGGCGAGTTCGTCTATGCAAAGCAGTTGGGTAGAGCTCGTCGAGTGAATTTCGTCAATGTCATGGCTTCTTTGAGCGGGAGCTCGTCTAATAATGACTGTTGGGAAAGAGCTGCGTCTGTAATAATTCTTGGGAAGAGCTCGTGCATGTGAATTCTTCGGAAGAGCTCGTCAATGGCTGATTGGGTAGTGCTCTGTATGGCTTCTTTGGGAAGAGCTCGTCATGTGAGCTAGTGGAAGGCTCGTCTATGTGAACTGCTGGGAAGAGCTCGTCAATGCTAACAGTTGGGTAGAGCTCGTCCATGTGAACTGCTGGGAAGAGCTCATCTATGTGAACTACTGGGAAGAGCTCGTCTATGTGGGCTTCTTGGAAGGAGCTCGTCCAATCTTGGCTGGTTGGGTGAGCTCGTCCATGTGAGCTAACGGGAAGAGCTGCGTCTGTGCTGTTTGGGAAGAGCTGGTCTATGAGCTCTTGGAAGAGCTCGTCGATGCGAGCGATTGGGTGGGAGGCTGGAGTCATGTGAGCTGGCACGGGAAGAGCTCGTGCATGTGGCTTCTTGGGAAGAGCTCGATACGAGCAGTTGGGTAGAGCTCGTTCATGTGATTGGGCTCCACGTTGGCGGTTGCACGAGGCGAGCTGGTTCCTTAGGCCGTGGCCTGTATGCGAGTGCGAACTGGGTCAAAGTGATTTCTTGGGCTTCCGGGCGCTATGGTGAAGTGGCGTGCGGCCGAGTGGCGTTGTAACTTTGGTGACTCCTCGGTAGCGTGACTTGTACGAGTGAAGCGAACTCGTCAAAGTGGTACGCTGGGCTCAGGATATGGCAGTGGCGTGTAGCCCGAGTGGCGATGTAGCCAGTGGCGGTGGCTGACTCCTCAGTGGCGTGACTTGTGCGAGTGAACGAACTCGTCAAGAGTGAGGCTGTGGGCTCCGGCGCTATGGCCCAGTGGGCGATGGCCGGTGGCGTTAATAACTGGCGTCGACTCTCGAGTGGCGTGACTGCGTAGAGTGAGCCGAACTCGTCAAGTGATCTTGGGCTCAGGCGCTATGGTAGGGTGGCGATGTGGCCGTGGTGTTGTAACTGGCACAGTCGATCGACTCCTCATGTAGCGTGACTGTCTGCAGGTAGCGAACTCGTCGAAGGCGGGGTTCTTTGGGCTCCGGGCGCTATGGCCCGAGTGGCGATGTGGCCCAGGAGTGGCGTGGCCGGAGTGGCGTTTGGCTGCGAGGGGCGATCCCCGACCCTCGGGTAGCGTGGCTGTGCAGTAGACGAACTCACATCGAAGTGATCTGTGCTTTGGGCTCCCGGGTGCTATGGCCAGTGGCGATGTAGTAGAAGTGGCGTTAACTGGCGATTTGACTCCTCGGGTAGCGTGACTTGTGCGAGTAGGCAGAACTGGTCAAAGTGGTGTTGGGCTCCGAGCTATGGCCAGTGGCGATGTGGCAGTGGAAGCGATAGGGTTTGAAAAATAAGTTCATGGCCCACACACCAAGCCCGAGAAGAGGCGGCCAGTGAAACAGAAATATGGGTTGATTACAAAGGAGGTTTGCCCAATGGGCGCTCAAAGCCATGAAGCTACGCCCGACATTTCAACCTTTCTTGGGCGACGAGGAAAGGTCCAAACCGCTTAGCCTGAGTCACTTATGGAAAGTCTCCACAGTGCAGAAAATATAATAGTCGTAATAATATATCATTCATAAGTCGACCAAATCTCCCAATAAGGAAGGAAGGTTATCCAAAATAAACTATCTTTCTATATCCTATGCAAATCCGATCGGTTATAATAAATATCCCATCGATGGGAATGAACCACAACACCATCAATGAGTAGTCTTTGAGTATAATTGGCTTCTACGCTCCGGCTCGAAAAAAGCTTCATTTCGAGGGCTCTATTTCGTGGGGTAAACGAGCGAGCAGGCTCTAATTTGGAAGCAGTAAATCTTAGGCTCGGCTCGGGCTGCGCTCGAAAAGGCTGGGCTCGGGCAGCAGGACCCATCAGGTCGGCTGGAGCCCAGGCTTCGCTACGGTCTCGCGGCAGGATCTGGTCTTCTTGGTGCGATCCCGACTGGTGGCCGGTGCAAATACCCATGTCATGTGTCTGGATATCGACAATGGATCACTCAGAAACCACAGATCCGGTCGACATGGATGGCAAATGCGTGAATCCTCACGAAGCGGATTGGGAGGAGGCGTGGCCGGCGAGCCGGTCGGGCTGGCGTCACGCCGGCCGGTGCGGGGAGGCTGTACCTGGTCTGGAAATAACGATTGGTGATGGGTATACGATAGCATTGGGAAAATGTGGACGCGATCGTCAATTTAGCGCGTGAACAAGGATCAATCTAAATCTGGGAGGTCATTGGGGCCCCACGGATATTGGTCTTGGACAACCCAGCATCTAGGCGTGGGTATGAGTAAAAACATCAAAGGGTGATCGTGGGGTGGGTTCATAGAAAATAAGGAGCCGACATCGGGGCGCGGAATGAGCGGTTGTAATCTTGGGGGAGTGCCATGTCGTTGATGGGTATGAAAATTTGGGCACGACCGGTTCGTGGTGGGCGGATTAGTCTGATCGTGTTGAAGCTATGGGTCAGCGAAATTAAATGCGCGACTTGGTAGTCAGGAGGGTGGTGGCCAACTTAACCATGTGCAGCAGTATATTGCCAAATAGTTTCTATTGTTACTAATGAGTTTGCTTGGCAGATCTTGTTGATATATTATTTCTTTATTTAGATAATTGATTAAAACCAATCATGTTTCTTATTGATGATTTCGGGTATCTTATTTCTTCTCACCATTTCTATTGTTTTAATTCTATTTCATATTTTTTGATTGCAAAAGTGTTCAGCAGTGAATTACAATAATCGAGAAAGGGGAAACAAATGTTGAAGGAGTACAAGCTAATAACTGCATCATTGCTAATCGACTAAGGTAAAACAAATCCATAGAAAATTATTTCCTTAGTGTATTTGTTATCAGTTGGTGCAAAAAAGTTACAAAAGTATATGGACTGAGCTTGAGGATTGATTACAATACCAAACTTGTATGGCTCGGGATTGGGCTTGAAGCTCGAGGTTAAGCTCGAGCACCGTTCATATAAGCTTGACCTAATGAGCTGAGCCAAGCTTTTTAAAATCAAGCGAGGAAACTTGAGCGATTTTCTAAGCTCGTTCAAAAGCTTCGGCTTTCGGGCTCGAACTCACTCATAAATTAACAAGCCTAGCTCAAATGTTCAAAGCTCATTTCGGCTCGATTCCACCGACCCTAGCGGAAGATATCTACTATAAATACAAGGTCACTTTGTTGGTGAAAGGTACGCCATAAATAGTGCAGCCTACAAGCGATGCAAGCATTCTCTCTTTTCTCTCGAGAAAGAATCGCGGCTTGGGCATCACGACCACGACGAAATAGCGAGCCCTTCTTCTTTGTTTTTGCAGAGAAGTGCTACGACTAGAGCACATGATCCGCGTGCGGCCGATCTACATGACAAAATAATCGAAGCACGCATCTGGCAGCGTGATATCGGTCGAAGTTGACTACCCACACCGCGCTCGGCCCGATTCCGGTTGAAAAAGCATCGCCGGTTTGGCGTCGTGCGGCGTAGGAGCAACGGTTCCTTTATAAATATAGCGATTTCGATTCGCGATGGTATCGACATGGAACCTGGCGGGGAACAACGCTAATCCTCCGAGATGCGAGACCCGGCGAACCTTGAGCCTGTGGAAACCTCCGGCGGTGAAAGCAATGCAAGCCAACACGGGCGGTGGAAGCGCTCCACCTCTGTGGCGTTGTGAAGATTAGAACAACTCACCCGGACCATCCAGATGACCCGGAGGCGACAAACTCGGGAAGGTCATGACCTTTGGCGCCCCCCATGAGGGACAATGCAGATATTCCACGAGGGCTGAGCGAGAGCGAGAATCCGATGCCAGGGGCCACGGACCCACATTTGCGGAAGAGAGGCGAAGCTGACCCATAGGGGCACGGCGGGACGGTGCGTCATCCTCGGCATGAACTCGTAGGGCGCAGGTTCCAGAGATCTCCCGGCAAGAGCTCGGCGGGAGGTGGTGAAAGGACGTGCTCTTGACACTATGGACACCTTGGTACAACAAGCGAATCACCCATATGGCAGGGTACTCCACTTCCCCTTCGGCCAAGTTGATGTACAGGTGGAAAGCGTTCGATGGTACTAGAAGAGTCTGTGATGCCTCGACCTCTGAACGAATGGAGCTTCATGGGTATCAAGATCCGATTGCGATGCGAGCTTTCGTCACCCTAAGGCCCGGCCGTAGCATGGTTCAAATAGACTCCACCGTGTAATCTCCTTATTTAGGGAGTTGTCCATTGCGTCGTCTCGCTAAGTGGAGCAGGACCTCTGAAAACGAGATTACCATCTGGCGACTATCAAGCGGGGTGCATGAAAGCACAGGTCTTATGTCAGAGTTAATATGATCTCAAAAGGTGAATATACTGACGAGAAGTTCTCGATCTTACGTTCATGGGCGGCTTAGGAATTGGTCGAAAGACTTAATGTTTTCCATCTCGAAAATCCCCGAACAAGCATGGCGAAGTTGCCAAGCAGTACATTAACGGTGAGGCCTCATATCAAGAAGAAATACTGCATTCTCGCAAGAAAAGCGGGGCCAGGACAAGCAGCGGGCGAAGCCAAAGTGATGACCGTGAACGTCTGAAAGAAGAATGGGCGGTCCCCGGCGTGGCAACCTCGGAGATGTGGGTGCCTGTGGATCCGTTAGACGGCGGCGTTATTCGCGATTCACCTGGCGGCCTCGATACGAGGTCTGCGCGAAGTCACGAAATGAAACGGTTCTGAGATGGCCAACACCAAATGGCGAGACCTGACGAAACTGACTCAATCTTTGCGAGTTCCATAGGGACTAGGACACCGCCTGGATGTGGCGCATACAACTCAAAGAAATAGAGTACTTGATACGATGCGGTACCTCAGCGCTTTATATCCCTGAAAATCGAGATCGAGTCAAGCGAGAACCGAGGTTCCGCCCTGACAACCACACATGGAAGCGACCACTCGGCTTTGGCAGTCTGGAGGAGAAATTCGGGGTAATCTCGGGAGATTGGGAGGAAGTCAGCTGGCTGGGCTAAAATCTACGCAGCCGTCAACGGAGATGTGAAATTTAGCGGTGTCTAAGCTACTAAGGCTTGACATCCATCATTATCGACTCATACGGAGGATACCAACACCCTCATGACGACACACGCTGGTAGTTATTGATTGTGGCCAACAAAAGCGGCAAATTGGCGATTGACAACGGGAGTTCCTTGGATATCATCTTCAGCGTCGGCGCGGTAAAATGGGCATCGAAGGAAGAAGCAAGCCGTCAACACACCTCTACGAGGGTTCTCAGGAAAAATTATTGCCCTGAGCTCGATACGGTTGGTACTCACATTGGAGATCCCCATGCGACGGCATTCACGGCCAAGATTTCGTCATGAACGCCCGTCTGCTATAACATGTTCTTTGAGGACATCTCTCAAATGCAATAAAAGCCATCCTTCATATCACATGATCAAGTTCCCTAAGTAAAAAGCGGTGCAGGAATAGTTCGAGAGGCGGCCAGTGGCTAGGAATCTTTACTCGACATCCATAAAAGCAGAAAAGCGGTTGATAATATATACGGATGGGCTCGACATGCTGGCGAGGTGGTCACCCAGGCCAATTACATACGGCGGAACCCATATTAGACGGCGACCGGAGCATCTTGCTATGTCGAGTTCAAACTAGCGGAAGACCTCAAAAAACCTCGTATCATTTTAAACAAAACAAAGACGTCTTACCGCATGGAAAGCGGGGATATGGGAGGGGTGATCCTACGTGTCACTCTCCCACGGGTGACGTCAACCCATCCTTCAGCCGATCAAACAAAAAAGGAATTCGCGCGAGAAAGACAAAAAGCGTAGCGAGGAAGTGACAAACTCGCCTCCAAGCGGGGAGGCGATCCGAGTGGGAATATCACGAATGGGGCCAGCGTGGTACTGTCGAAAAGCCGCGGCAAGTGGCGATCTGCATCGACTTCGCGGCGTCTGACCGGCATGCCCGAAAAGCGGTTTCCGCTACCGAATCGACCTCATCGTGGATGCCGCAGCGAACATGACTGCCGCGGCATTATGGATACCTTCTCGGCTCTGATGGTCGGTATGCAGGCGACCAGAAAAGACCTCGTTCCGTCCTGTGAGGAGACTGTGTTATCGTGATACGTTTAGGCGCTAAAAAAGCGCGAGGAGCTACATATCGAGATTGGTGGTCGGATGTTCCCGAACCAGTTAGGCAACTATGGAAGTGTACATAGATGACATCTTTGGTAGAATCATCACAGTGACTCCACATAGCTCATCTATCTGAAGCGTTTCAGATCTTGAGAAACTACAACATGAAACTAAATCCAGCCAAGTGCGCCTTGTGCTCAGTGGGAAATTCACAGGTTTCATCATTATTGCCCAGTGAAGCAAATCAGGAACAAGATAAAGTAGTGCTCGACATTGCCATCGCCATCCAAGTATAAAGGAAGTTCGACGCCACAACGGGAAGGATTGCGCCTTAGCGATTGTATCAGAAGCAGTGACTAAATGCCAGCCTTTCTTCCAAGTCTGAAAAAGGCATTCCAATGGGATATTAGAAGATGGAAGAAGCATTCTCGGCTTTAAAAATGTTTGAGCTCTCCGCCCGATACAGTAAGTCCCGGATTGAAGGAGCTCCTCACCCTATGCGGCAATTTCGGACTTCTCGACCGGCGCGGTCATCGTCGGGGACAAGAAGCAGTGCAACATCCAGGTTTACTATTGGGCCAGGGCTTTAAGAGGAAGCGAAGGAGAATGCAAGGATGGAAAAAATTAATTTTGGCCTTGGTAATCGCTGACTCAACTTCGCCCTTACTTCGGGATCACACCATAGAAATCCCAACGGGAATGCGGAGTGGAAGCAAGTGTTACATAAACCAGAAGTCTCAGGAAGGTTGATGAAATGGGTCGCCATTTGGCGAGTTAGGCATCAGTCTGATCAAAGCGTAATAAAGGGCAAGTCTTAGCTGACTTTGTCATGGAATTCACCTCAGCGGAGTAGGTGAGCGGCTCAAGCGTGAATGACCTCCCCATCTGAAACTCTGTGGTGGAGCCTCAAGCAGCGTGGGAGCGGAGCGGGTCTAATCGACCTCTCGGAAGATAGACATCGGAAATATGCACCTGATTCGGTTCAAGAATCCGACAGGCCAGTATGGGGCCGTCATAGTGGGCTCAGCCTCGCTCGTCTTTGGAAGTTGACCAGCTAGAGAGTGCGACTCAGTGGTGGTAAGAGCAGATAGAAGATACCTCTGACCGCGGAGGATGATCCTATATCTCCAAAAGATGCAATTTGTGAAAAAATTCGTGTTGATGGTCAAACATGTTCCCGACGAGAGAACTCGAGCGATTCTTTGGCAGTGGCATTACGAGGAAGACCTCGTGAGGTCAGCACACAGCCGAGTACACAGCGAGCCCTCATCGATCTGCGATGTGGAGACGCCGGTCGAGCAAACGGATGGACCCATTTGGAACTATATAATAGACGAACAACTACCTGACGACCCGAGAAGCAGCTAAAATAAGGACGAGATCCGCCAGGTTCACTAATCATAAAGGAAGTCTGTACAAGCGAGGTTTCTTCACACCCATCCTCAAATGCATCGCGGGAAAAAACATTGAATACGTTCTAAGAGAGGTACACGAGGGTATATGCGAGAATCACATTGGAGCTCGGGCATTGGCAGGAAAGGTCTTGAGACAAGGATACTACTGGCCTACAATACTCAAAGACGCAACCGACCTAGTCAAGAAATGCGAGTTTGCCGGGGAGCACGCGAGATCATGCCTCCCATCAGGTGGCGTGATCTGACCCTGGCTTAACAATGGGTTTGGACATACTGGGACCTTTGCCCCTTGGGAAGGGTCAATGTAAGTTCATCATCGTCGCAGTGGATTACTTCACCAAATGGGCTGAGGCCGAACCTCTGGCCACAATCACAGAGCAAAAGATACGCAATTTTGTGTGGAGGGCCATTATATGCAGGTTTGGTATCCCAAGAGCCCTGGTAACAGACAATGGGAAACAATTTGACAACGCCAAGTCGAGACATTGCGGGCTCGGAATTAAAAATTACTACTCGTCCTGACACATCCCGCGGTCAACGGTCGGGCAGAATCACCATTAGAGCCCTTAAGGCTGCTTTGAAGACCAAAGCGGAAGATCTCAAAGGAAAGTGGGTGGGAATACCTCCCAGAGGTGCTATGGGCTACAGGACAACACAATCGGCGACTTAGAAACCCCTTTGCCCCAGCGCTTGACGCGAGCGGTGATCCCTGTCGAAATCGGTGCAAGTCCCGAGGATCGAGTTAGCGGCGGTGGAACACAATGCGAGGCTCGGAGTCGGATCTCTTAGGTGAAGCGAGGCGGGTTCTAAGGCGTGCGAAGGTATCAAGGAAGACGAGGTACTACCTTGAAAGGTGAACCCGGGAGCTACATGGGGTGGTTGGTCTTAAAGCTATTGCCCGACGGGAAGAGTCGGCACATGGGAGGTGGGCCCCCAGCGGAAGGTCCTACATTATATCTCGGTCGTCGAGACCCCGGGCGCTTACGAGGCTCAAACGAAGAGGGAAAAAATTTTACAACATGCGGAATGCGAGAACATCTCGAAACATTTTTATCGATGGGTCTTGGTTTGTAATCTTAAATGGGTGGTAATTTCGGTTAATGATTGACCATTTCTGATTATTACAATTGAAGTCACTGACTCGAATGAAAATAATGCTCGGGAAAATTATATACAATAGAAAGAAAGCCGTAAACACAGAGTATTCAAATCTATTACATTTAGTTACAGTAGTGTCATAGATACATCTTGAAAGCATTGATTACAAACGGTTCACAAAAAAAAAAAAAAGCCCCTTCGGGAAGAGAAAAAAGGAAAATGAGATGGAGAGAAGACTAGTAAGGTGGAAGAGGAGAAGAGAAGAGGGATGGAAAGAATTTGTGTGAGAAAGGGAGAAACAGACGTGGGGAAGAGAAGAACAAGAAAAGGATGGAAAAGTTTGTGCGGAAGAAAAATGGGAGAATGAGATGTGGAAGAAAAGATGAAAAGAAGGAGAAGGAGAAGGGAAAGGAAGAAGAGAAGAGGCTGAGAAAATAGAGGCGACGCAAAAATGCATCGCCCTCATAGGACATGATCCCTAGCATGAAGCTGAATAACATGAAACTCCAAAGGGGAGACTGGGAAAAACCTGGCTTTCACATGTGAAGAGCAGACGGCGAGTTGGAAATCTTGAAGGATCCTGAAGGCGACCAGACTTAAGCGTATCTGCAGGATTCGGTTAAGCATGAAAAAACAAAATATACAAAGTATAAGCTCCACTGACAATGAAGCGCCATTGCAGGAAGCCAAAACACTCAGTCACGAACGTTCGAATTCTCATGTCGACATTAAAGAGCGTTAACGCACCAGAAAATTAGTCGAATGGCAACCCCATGTGACTCACTTGTGTGAGTTCGTCTACTGCGCATAGGTCATGCTACACGGGGAGTCAGATCATTTCGTTCTGGCCTTAGCTCAGTGCATAGCCACTCGGCTACATAGCCACTCGGCCATAGCTGGAGCCCGACTCACTTTAGCGAGTTCGTCACTTTGCTGGGTCTGCTCCCGAGTGGATCGACAGGCTACAACGCCATGACCGCATGGCCGAGCCCAGTATTTCGCTGGCGTGGTTGTCACACTCACTGCGCCAGTCACGCTGCGGGAAGTCGGATCGGCTCGGGCTGCGCCGCCATTTCCCCATCGCCACTTTCGGCTACGCCATAGCCTCGGCCATGGCGCCGGAGCAACGGCTCACTTTGGCGAGTTCGTGCTGCACAGTCATCTTGCGAGGGTTGAATCATTTGGCCACAACCTCGCTCGGCTGCGCCACTCGGCCGCCGCCTTGGAGCCCGGCTGACTCACTTTGGCGAGTTCGTGCCGCCACGCGGTCGAGCTACGAGGAGTCGAATCAGCTCGATGACCATCATTGCTACGCTCGACCGCCGCGGCCAATGACTCACTTGGCGAGTTTGTCTACTCCTCTGGTCACGCTACGGTCGGAGGGTCGGCTCGAGCTGGCGGCTACCATCGCTACTCGGCCATAGCGCCGGAGCCAGCGGCTGCTGAGTTCGTCTGCTGCGCACGAGGCCACGCGGCCTGGGAACCAGCTCGGTTGAACCCAGCTGGCCGCGAACAACAATTCACATGGTGAGCTCTACCCAGCTGACCGCATTGGCGAGCTCTACCCGGTTCACATAGGCAGGCTCTTCCCGGCGGTTCACATAGGCGAGCTCTTCCCGGCTGATTCCTAGGCGAGCTCTTCCAGCGGTTCATGGCGACTCTACCTTATTACGTGAGCTCTTCCCAGCAGTTCACATAGACGAGCTCTTCCCAGCAGTTCACATAGACGAGCCCTGCCCAGCAGTTCGCGGTTGACGAGTTCACATGGACGAGCTCTACCCAGTGTTCGCGTGTGAGGTTACGCGAATCCCACCTTGACAAGCCCGACCGGTCTACGGTAGAGGCGGCCCTAAGGAAGTCAATCGATTGAACCTTTCGGCCGGTGGAGCCTGACTCAGGTGACGGCTCAACAGTGCGAGCCACGCGGCCCTAAGGGGTCAAATCCGGATTCAGTGACTGTTATTGCGATGGAGCCAACTCCCGTTAATGGCTTCAACGGCTTCGGCGAGCAGCAGCCTAAGAGTTACATCCCAGTTCGGGCAACTCAGCGGAGTGGAGCCCACCAGCTCCCGTTGACAAACGACAACTCGGCGCAAGCCACGCGACCCTAAGAATTCAAATCGGTTCGAGGCGGCTCGGCCGGCGAATGACGGTCGACAACGGCCGAGCTGACGGTCTACGAGGCCATGCGGCCTGGGAGCAGTCGACTCGGACAGCCTGGCCGGCCGGGCCCGGTGGCTCACTTTGTGAGAGCCATTACTCAAATACGGTATGCGGCTAAGGTTTAGTTCAGCTCAGCTATTCCAACCCATAAGGCTTGAAAGCCAGACTCGGCGAGCAATTTAAGGATCTCAACATCCTGGCACTCGGGCGCTTAATCCGAGATCCGCGCCACAAAGCAAAGTCGAATAAGCGAGCGACCGCGAAGCAATGAAGCGAAAAGTAAAGTGATTAAAAATGTCTCAGTGTGAAAGGTTGCATATATCTTGGATCCGGACCCGAAAAAAAAAAAAAAGAGTGCAAAGTCGGTGGATGCGAGGCGAAGCAGGAGAATCAGACGAAGGAGGAGCGGATAATGAAGAGGGGGATGGACCTCGGCGGGGTTCAAACTCTCCAGTGTGTCTGTGGAGGACCTTCTCCTCACTCGATCATTTGGGAAGGTCGATTGAAATCCCGGTAGGGATAGGCATTGGCGTATGTGAAGGCAAGGCACCAATCCATTGATTAGATGCCTCGGCCTCGGTCTTCAATAACTTCGATCCAGTGAGCCACCAGATATTTCTTGTGAAGATCCCACGCCTTATAGCACTCCTCATTTAGGCGTCCCACGAGGCTGAAACGCCAGTAGCCTGTGAGCCTCGATCCGGCGGTGTCGTCTTGTCACGAAGATCGTCTTTGATTGCGCAGCTCTTCCTTTTAGTTCGGCTCGCCTTGGGACGAGAAAGCCGATCCTTGACCATCGAAGTTCATCTTGTGCGGTTGCGTATCCTAGCCTGCAGTCGTTTTGTCTGACCTCGTTCCTCAGAGCCTCACGAAGCTCACAGCCCGGCCGCCCTCGAGCTATTGAGCCTCGTCTTCCCTACCCCTCGGCCGGGACCACGGCGAAGTGGTATGTTCGGATCGACTTGAGCTTCACGGCTTCCTCGATCATACTTTGCATGACCTCGCTGACTCGACTTGCTCGGATGTGAGGCGACCGCGCCTTATAAGCTCGAGCCGCTTTAGCATGACCTTCATTTATTTTGGCTTTCCTGGCTAAACCCTTCAAATGAGTAGCCACCTGTACATCTAGTATAAAATCAACATCCAACTCAAGCTTGAAACTCATCACAAAATGAAGTCAAAAAGGGCAAAGTACAAGAACTTACGGAAGCGACCCCCTGGAAAGATAAGGTCAACGCCTCATCAACGGACAGCGCAACCGACCTCTTCGTCGAAGTTCTTAAGAATAGAAAAGCTGGCATATTTTACGGCTTCGGCACCGTGGAGTAAAGAATCCCTGTCCCTGCCAACTTGAGGTTCCGGATCTTTCCTCCTCGCCTTTTCCTCTCAGGCGACTTGCAGTTGGCGGATTCGGGACGGAGAATGGGTGTAATAGATCCTTGTGCTCAACCGCCCCACACGGACCCTGCGCCTGCAAGCAGATTGAGTGGGACATGACTTAAAACTATAGGAGCATAACCCCGTCTGATTTATGGATATCAGGACGGAGAAGATGGCCTGACCCCAACTCCGGGTTTCTTAGAAACCGGCCTATCCTTCTCATGATAGGTTTTTCATTTCTACTTTCAGGGCTTTCGGATATCACCTCAGTGACGATAGTTCCCCTAGTGGGTTTGAGCGGAGGGCCCAGGGAGGAACACAATGGAAGGAGGCGAGCATCTCGGACGGCAGATCAGTGGATTTCGAACTTGATGGGCGGGGGAATATCGGCTGTCGGTTCCGGAAGTGGAGACGAGGGGGAGCTATTAGCGCCAACACGATAGCGTTATCTTTGGCACTAAGCTCAATTAGGCTTTTGAGAAATATGTAGGCCGGTCGAGCTCGAAATGTCCAGCTGACCACGCCTGAGTACAACCCAATCTGAACGAATACTCACGAGATTATCGGGGTAGTGAACTACAGGCATGAGTGTCGTCGCGTCGAAAGGATCATACTCGATTACGACCTTCGCGAAAAATAGGCGTCCTTCCACAACCTATGGGAGGAGGGAAGATCATAAATGTTACAGAGGGCACCCAAGACACTTTAGAGAAATAAAGAAAATAGGATGTCTCCTTCGGGCTGAAAAGATAAAGAAGCAAGGCTATGTTGGGAACACCGAGCCCCCAGTCCCTAAAGAAAACCAGCAGACTAACCAAAATGCCCCAACCATTGGGCGCGAGTTGGGCAGGACACACATTGAAATGCTGCAAAACCCCTTTTATGAAGGGATGCAAAGGGAAGCGAAGACCGTTATCGAAGGCCACTTCGAAGAAACACACCATCCTAGGTACAGAGACCACATAGAGGGTCAAAACGTCGAGAGGACCACCCGAGCATGAGAGGCGATAACGTGCGGCAAGATGGCCCCATATGGACCGACCTTGCTAGGTCCCATTTTAAAAGCGTGCTTGACGGCGGATCTCAAATATTAAGACCCCGAGTTATTTAATCGATTCACTTTCGCACTTGCCGCGTAGAGGAGGGAGCGCCTGGGGTACCTCGAAGTCCACCTCCAGACCAAGCGGTCCGGAGGGCACCGCCAGTTGGTGTCTCGACCATCAATAGCCAAGTCTGCATCGATATAAGCAAGAGAAGAAACGACGGGACCCGTGATGAAGTTTGGATAATGAAAACAAAATTCGGCTGACGAACAACTCGTCTTATCGCTCAGAAGAAATCAAGAAAACCAAGACACGGTGGACCCCGAGAAAGACAATGAAAAAGACTCCGCACAAAGGCTAGATAGGACTAAGAAGGAAGTCCAGAGCTGTAAAAGGCAGCCAAAGAATCAGATGTTGATACGAGGAAGACGAGGATGTCGCGAAAGAGCAAAGGCGGGGATAGAAAGTAGCGCAGCAGAAGAGTCATCATTATCACCAAAACAAATGACGGCGACCAAGCACTAACTAATCATTGGCTTGAGACATGTGGAAATTACGGAGTAGGCGTTCAGTACACCTTGAAGTACACCGTACAGAGTGAAGCTGTGATAGGGTTTGAAAAATAGGTTATGAGCTACCTGGCGAAAGAGCCGACGATGCGAATTGTCAGTTGAACAAAGGAGGTTTGCCCGTGAGCTCGAGCCTTGTTAAACTGACATTTCAGCCTTTCTTGGGCCGGCCGGAAAGAGGTCAATCAGAAACAGCCCAAGGTCATATGAAGAATCCCATATGTACGAGAAAATATAGTAGTCCTAATAATATATCATTCATGAGTCCAGCCAAATCTCCCAATAGGAAGGAAGGTTATCCCAAATAAACTACTCTACATATCTATACCAAATCGATACGGATTATAATAAATATCCCATCCAATGGGAATGAACCTACTATATGCCTTGGAAGAATATCTACTGCAATACAAAGTCACCCCATGGGTGAAAGTGTATAAACATTCATATAGCGGTCTAAACATTCTCTCTTTTCTCTGGAAAGAATCGGCTTAGGCATCGAGTTAGCCACGATGAAGCTGCGAGCCTTCTTCTTTGTTTTGCGGAGAAGTGCTACATTGAAACTGCAGATCAATGGTGCGACGATCTACCTCGACCTAAGTAATCCCGAGCACTGTCCCGGTCGCGAGTAATCCAGTCAGGCCAACTGACCCCACACGCTCGGCCAGTTCGGGTTGAAAAAACATCATCTAAACTATTATTTAATATCGTCTTCGTACCACCTAAGAGATCTCATTTTTATTCTTTTAATTTAAGCTAAAAGCCAAGGCATAAATATTTTGAACTAAAACAATTGATAATTAATCTAGTTAAAAATATAGAAATGAAGTAGTTAATAATAGTTTTTTTAGTACAAAAATGAAAGCATTACTTATCAATTATGACTTTAATATAAAAATGAAACCGTGGTTGTAATTACGGTTTTTGGGATTTCCCATATTTGAACATGTGTTTATAGAAAGTGTTTAAACAATTTTTTCCCCACAAAACTAAAGGCTATTTGACTCAAAATGACTTAACCCTTTTTAAAACAAATATTATTCATGAGGCTTTGGCTAAACTATTATTCAATATAATCTCCTTGATATCACTTAGGAGAAGACACAATTGCTAATCTAAGCTAGAAGCAGATGGCAACTATGAGCTTTGAGTCTAAAATGAAACCATCCATAATTTGCAATCATAAATTCGGTTTAAAAATAAAACTGTAGTTGACAACTAACTTTAGTTTTAAAAAATGAAGCCATACTTGGCAAGTATTAAGTGGCGATTAGTTTTTGGCTTTTGTTGAAAGCCGATAACTTTCGGCGTGGTCGGTTTGTTTTGACTTTTTCTGACATTACTAAATTTCTAAAAAAAATTATGAATAGAAAAAACCAAAATCTTTCAAAATGGAAAACACTACCATTTCCCAATAAGAAGGCGAGTTAGCAGAACTCATTACCCAATATTAAAAACAAACAACTTAATACTCAATACTATTAAATACTAATTAACATTAAGTAAAAAAGAAACAATATATTAAAACAAATAAAAAAATGAGCATCTTTCTTAGGTTGCATAAGGGAATTAGAATATTATATTAAGTCAATATTTGTTTTTTTTTTAAAAAGGTCATTTTCACCCCCAAAACTCTCTCATTTCATCATCATGTCACTTTATTTCATTGTCATTGAAAATAATTAATTAGTATAACTATGATTATTTTAATTCTAACTTCATAATATTATATTCCTAGATGACCCTATTGGTATATGGGTCCAAATGAAGGATCTAGATGCTCATGATTTGGACGAGTCATATTAATTACAAAAGCGACTTATATAAAAAGTATTCATCGTCAAATTCAAACCACTCTTTATCATCTTTCTTTATTGATATATACTTTTCACGTGGTGCATTAAAAATAAATAATTTTAAGACATAATATTATTTTATAGTACAATTGGAACATAATCTAGTCTATGTAGATTTAAAGCAGTACTATCAACTTTTTAGTTGTTACAAATTACAATATAAGTTGTCATTTTCAAAAGTTTATCCTAGCTAGTAATGGTTGGTTCCAATTTTTAAATATATTTGAGGAAATAATTTTAAATAAATTAAAGTTTAAAATTATTTACTAAAAATATATTGTTGACAACTTATGGAAAAAAAAAAATTAAAAAAAATTTATAAATTTTGAAAGCAAAAAGTTTTAAATCATATTTTATAGTTGAAATTTTATTCTTTTAAGTTGAAACATTTTTCTTATTGTTTCTTAATACGGCAAGTCAAAACTATAATAAATATCTATTTTAAATTGATCTATTAGATTGGTTTCTTCTAAAAATTTGTGAACTTTATATTCATAACTTTGATAAAATAAATATCTTTATTTTTAATAAAAAAAAAATTATCAACATTCATAAAAATAAATAAAAAACCATTTTAATTGATTTATAAAGTTATATAAAAACAAAATCTATTTTTTTTTTATTGAAAGTGAATTATTCTTATAGAGAATAATATGGAGTACTTTTAAATATTAAAGTTACATTTATCTTAAAATAGAATACTACTTTATAAATAAAAATTATAACTAACAAAATCTATTTTTAATTTTTTTATTGAAAGAATTATTCTTATAGAGAATAATAATGAATTGCTTTTAAATATTAAAGTTTACATTTTATGCTTAAAATAGAATCTTCAACATAGTAATTATAACTATAAATATAAAATTTTCATCCAGTAACTTATTCTTATTAAAAATTTGAAATTAAGATAGAATATTGGATAAAGTTAGTGGATAAAATATATTAATAAAGAAATGATTTATAAAATAATATTGAATCCTTATTAAGATTAAAAACAAGTTATTTTCAAATAAATATTTAATTATTTTATTCTTGCAAATACAAATTCAGTAAGAAATAGTATGTTTTATAGTGGTCTATCGTTTTATGGACCATACAATTAATTTGAATGTCATTTACATGTATTTTTACCAACAACTTACCCAATTAGCAATTAGTATCAGCACCGAGACATACAAATTATCAATGTTTTAAAAATCAGAGGCTGTTCAATAAAAAAATTATGAGATTCACGGTTTGGGAGTGTGAGCGGAGTATATGGTTGGTTATTGGTCCAATTGAATTAAATCGAGACCGAAAAGGTCATTGGTTGACAGACTGACCGGTCATTTTGATTCGATTTTAAAATCTTGCTGTTAACTCTGTTATGTTTGGCAGTATGCATGGCTATTAGAAATTCCAATTAAGCCCTTCATTTCGTGATTACTGGTGTTGAGACTCATGTATGGTGATGGTTGTTGTCATTTAAACGAGCAGATGTCTCATTTGTAGATTGAATTTTGGTAATAATATCTTTGCTTATGTCCGTTAAAATTGCTTCAATTTTTTTTAATACACTCTATGACTCTGATTATTATTATTATTATTATTATTTTTTTGGAAAATTTAATGTTGTGTTTGGTTTTCAAAAAGTACCAAAAAAAGAAAAGCTAATATAGAAAATAATTTTCTTATATACGATTGTTCTCTGTAAATTTTTAATGAAAATAAATATAAGATTAGATTTATTTAAAGTTGATTGGGTTTAAATAAACATATAGATTATTTCCAAGGCGGGATTGAAAAACATATAGCGGGCCCAGGTAAGGTAGGCTCCTAGTAACTAGCAGGAGCCCGATTCATCAATCCCGAGGGTGAATGCGAAATCGAGAGCCCATATCTTATAGTCAGATCAGTCAAATCTCCACCAATAGAAATGGACGATTCCCCGATAGCGCTTTCTAGTTATATCTCCGCCCAATAAGGAAGTACCCGATAAGCTTATAGTTATCATATTAATCAGACAGCGATAAGGAAAATCCATCATCAATAATGAAGTCATGTCATATCAGTGGAAAATCTCATTCTTAAATATGGAAGTACCTCGTCAGTTGAAAGATTTTCACAGAAGAATTTCTATATACAGTTGATCTTTCTTGGTCAAGGAAGGCTGACTTATGACCTTGGAGGAACCAGAGAGGCCCAGTCGATCCTCTTTGTTTCTTGTTTGTCGCGTCAACGGCGGGCGACGAAGCAATTCCAACACATCCCCATTGATTTCGGTTGAAAAAAAAGGCATCATGTCGAGTTGAAAGCGTACGTGGAGGCGTGGTTCTTACACCGTCAGTGATCTCGATATTTGATGGTATCCTTTCGAATAAGTGGGCCAGCCAACGATTCGACCGATGAACAACGCAACAGTGACCTCTGAGCTTGTTGGGCTTTACCACGATAACACAAGCGAGATGGGGCATAATCTCTGGCAGCAACGATACGGGAATTAGAGTAACTCACGGGTAGATACTGCTTGCGCGCGGGAAGTATGACGAGGCCCGAAGGCCATATGCCACCCTCGAGAAGAGCAACCACACCTGGGCCCTACCTAAGGCGGTAGAAGCGAGTCTGGCGTGGGGCAGGGGGTGACTCTTTTTGGCCCCAGGGAGGCGCAGCGAGCGATGCGGGGTGTGGAGCGAGAGGAGTGAACAGGCCCTTCTTCCCGACCCAAAGGAATTGGGAATCATGGGAAGCGAGAGGTTCAAGGGCATCCGGCGAGGAGCTCAGTACATGAAGGAAGTCGTAAGAGGCAGGCTCAGTTCTTTGTGGACACCACAGTGCCAGCAAGCAGTCTGGTTCACAGTAAGTTGCTTCCCTCTTCAAGTAGGTTAGGATCTTTATGAAGTAGAAGTTGATGGAATGAAGGATCTGTCAACCATCGAATGTGTAAGAACCGGATGTTTGCATGGATATCAAGACCCCGTACGATGTAGAGCCTTAAATCATCTTCAAAGATGACATTGGCTTAGTTTATGATATAGGCGTCAATCTCTTGTTTAAGAGCTCTTCATCACATTAAATGCTCCCATTGTTGGAGCAGGAGACATAGAAGTAGTTCATGCTTGTTGTCCATAGCGAGCCCACAAAGAAAGCACAGGGATGTCTTATGTCACAGGTTCAGCAGCCCAGGAGTCATTAAAGTAGATGTTCCAGGACAAGAAGTTGCCATCGCGCATTCATGTGGACTGGGAGTAAGTCAAAAGACTTAATGTTTTTATCTCTGCAAAGTCTGAGTGGAAAGCATGGTTTGAAGTGCTACCATGAAATACATTAAACGAAGAAGCCTCATATCAAGAAAGGAAGATCGTTATTGAGAAAACGGGTAAATGATGGCGGGTAGTACTAAATAAAGAAGACAAGAGATCCCGAAGGAGAATGAAGCGAAGTCCAGTGAGGGCGTTGAGACCTCTGGACCACCTCAGCCAGAAACTATAAAATTGTTGATGGTAGAACGATGAATTTCACATTTTGAGTCACGGATGTGGTGTTGTAGCAGTTTGAAGACATGATCTTGACAAAAAGTCATATACGATATCTCATGTGACTTATATTGCATGATTAGAGAGGATAGAATGAATGACTTAGGTGTATGTGTAAAATCAGAAAAAGGATAAGTGAGATTAAATATTAATGATACAAAACCAAGGATGAGCAGTCGTTCATCTTCCCAGTTGAAGCCAAAAGCGGCGGTGGGCGGAGGGGAGAATCGCGGTGGCGTGAGATTTGTGATTTTGAGAGAGAGGCTCGATCTCTCTCTTTGATTTATGGCGTTAGGACAGTGGGTTTCTCAGTGGGTAAGAAATAAATTGCTCTGTGTGAGATCTGGCGTGGGCACGATTTCATGGGTTGGGCGGCTCTGAGAGGTAGGGATCTTTCCTGATGGTTTTATTCTTTGGCTAAGAGCCATCATTGTAAGTTGGGGATATTAGAACATTTAGCGTGAGTCAGATCTCAAACCATTTGAACAGTGGGGAAAATCTAATTGGTAGCAGTGACGTTGCCAACTTGGGTTTTTCCTTGTTCATTGGTAATGATGGGATTTGTGGTGAAAATGTGTTTGTAGAGTGATTCAAAATGAATTGCTTGTGGTTTACTAATTATTGTGTGAGCTAATTTTGGTGTTATTGATTGTGAATTGCATAACATAGTTTATGTGGATTAATTATGTTGTATATATGTTTTATATAATAACATAGTTGTTGGATCAACATCATACATTATATCTGCTGAGGCACCCTAAGTGTAGAGTGAGTGTGACATAGAAGAAAAAAAAAATGTTTGTGTGAATTGACCGGAAGATTTCAGAAGAATTTCATGAAGTTTGTGTCAGTTCATCTCGGAGCGGACCCATAGTGTTTGAGGGAGAAATATCAGAGGAGAAGTGGCCTCGAAGGAGTGAGTCAGTGTATTTGCAGAAACTGGTGTCATTTTGAGACAGCTGTTTGTATTTTACTCGTATTCGACTTAGGCCTGTGTCAGAGTGGTGGACTGGGGACATGGACCAGATCATGTATATACATTCAGTAGTTCATGTATTGCAGATATGGGTGTTTACAATGTGGCATGACGAGTTAGGTGGGAGCTGCTTGTAGATCTCTTGGGCTTTGCTACTACAATCAGAAGGATCACCATTTAAGGCCCATGGTGTGCGAAGGCGGTGCTCACTAGAAGGTCGCGTTTAGAAAATGGGTTGTGGCTTTGGGTATCCGTTTTGTATAATATTGAAATTATACATTTTGATATATGTTTGGTAAAAGTATTTATTAACTCGAACTATTGTATAGTTGATGTATTTATGGGTATTAATCGTGAGGCCCAGTAATGTGCTATCATTATGGACCTGTGTGAATCATTATAGCTGTTTAGGACGGGTTATGTTGGGTGCAGCTCTATTCAAGACTATATGGTTTTCTGTTAATGTTGAGTTACAGGCATCACAGTTATTCAGTTGCGGGTTGTCAGGACCAGAATAGGCGTCTGATGGTATCGAGCCACAGTTTATGATACCTGGAAGCCAAGTGCCAATAGTTGGGTATAATTACACAGACGATGAGCCTGCGGGTAGATCACGCATTCCTTGTGCATTTGGATGAATAAATGTTGTATGAAGTGTTATTGGTTATGTGCTTGTATGCTTGATAAATAGCATAGGAGAAATAAAAACCTTAGGAGTTTATTTAATGAAATAGTCAAAGAATTTGTGAAAAATGATGTGAAGAATTTTTTAAAGTTCGTTATGTGCAAACTAAAAATAAAATAAAATAATTTTAATTAATTGTTTGGTTTCTACTGGAAAATGAAAAAAAAAATATTTTTTGGTGGTTTTCCAGTGGGCAGACAGAAGAAAAAAATGGTGTGAAAAAGAGTGGAAGAATTTGTGGGCTCTTCTTGTTTTAGTTACCTTTGGTCTGATACAACATTTGTGTGACCTGTGAGGCTGGCACAGGCACAGTGGAGGCATGTGGTGAGTACGATCTGGTAGACGCGACCACGACGGCGGCTGCGTCTTGCGGCTGGCTGGTGGATTATTAATCAGCGATACAAAGTTTTTGTATCATGATGGCGAGGGCCCGGTCGGCCCGGGGGTTTGTGTCGCGATACAATCTTTGGCGAGGACGAAGCGAAGCGGTAGTTGCGCGAGTGTGTCTGATACGATGGTTGCCAGTGGCGAGCAGCTAGGCTGTGGCGGGGTGTGTGCGTGGCTGGCGTCTGGCGATGGCGTCTTGCGACCGGCGGCGCCGGCGCGCGTGTGACCCGACGATAAGGCCGAGAGGCTCGACCATTTCAGCCGCCGCGAAACAATGCGGGTCACGACCACGGCCCAGCGACCGTTATTTGGGCGCAGTGTGTGACTTTGTCTTGTTTGGGTCGAGTGTGCTGGTGCACCTAACCTGGTTACATTCAATTTGCTGTTTTACAAATCATGTTTGGGTTACAAGTTCATGAACATTATTATTATCACCAGTCAAAAATAAAAAATAAAATAAATAAAAATAAAATAAAATAAAATAAAATCAAATCAAATAAAATGAATAATTTTTTAAAAAAATAAAATAAGTGCAGTTGTTATGATTTTAATATATCAGATCATTATCTTGCATTACCTGAATGTGGTTATTATTATGAAATATTACTATATGAATGTCTGAGTACATGTTTATGCCAGAGATGCTGCATTAAATTACTTTGTTTGACGTGATGGCTGGGTTGAGGCGGACATGAGAAGAATGCAGAGTGTGCAGTCGAGGCTGTAATTTAGTGTGGAGACCTGTTGAGTGTGGTGTGTTGGCTGTGGTATTGCACGAGCTAGTGCGGTATGGGGAGTGATAACCTTGAAGGTTTACAGGCTTCCTCAGGCATTCCACGGGGAGATGAGATCAGATGGTACATGGCGAATATTGAGTTCATCAGAATGAGAAGGTGTTAGAGGCTATAGGTACCTCAGTGATAAGATTAGACTTGTGTTTCAGCGCTAGGAGTGAGACCAGTATGGGTGGAGCTGGGCCAGACCTATGGGCCTGAAACAATGTGAGTTGTTTGTTCATGGGTGAAATCTTGGGATGCTTGTCACCTTGAAGGCTGGGAGTTCTGAGATGAAGGATGATCAGGCGTGGATTAATTACATGGCTAGTTCTGAAGCTGGCAGTTTTCTTTGATGTTCACTGTACAGGTTGTTGAGTGGTCGAGAATTAGTGAAGAGTTGTGGGTGGGGCGGGATGTGGACTTAGCTACGGGAACATGGACTCATGGTTTGGAACGATCTGACGTGAAGATCGAGGATGCTCGTAACTTTTCGGGATCTGATTATTAGTGAAAGAAGGAAGGAGAAGTCAGTCTTCTTCTAGTTCGGGAGAAAAGAAACGAGAAGGCTATGTTATAAGGGTTCCCGGGCCGTGGCCATCGGGCAGGCCAAGTCAGTTGGGTGGCCCGGCGGATAGTCTTATAGTACTGCTGTTGGATATCTGGAAGTTTTTAAGTGGATAGAGTTGGACAACATGAGTCCCGGTGATAGACGGAGAGAATCTGATATATTCCTCGTGGCCGTCTAACCGAGGAGCCCGATGTCAGTTTCGAGAGTACGGGCACTCATTGCAGCGGCGGAAGGAGGCTGGTTGTGGTGAGCCAGAGATGAGCCACAGGCGGGGTGTGGTTGGCGATGTCTATGCCATTACACCACCGGAAGGTCGTGGATCGGCGTTTATCAGTCAGTTTTCTTATCCTGCACATCGTTGAAAAAAGTGTGAATTTAAGTCGTGCGTGTTGTGGCATGGTTCGTGATGAGGTTAAGGCTTAGGGTTTGACGCGGAAGGCCACGTATGTGAGTTCTCTGGGTTGGGCGAGGTCAGATGAATGTCGTGTAGTTGAGTTAGAGATCTAGAGATTCTACTCCACAGTGGACTTAAGAAGGTGTGGACATGTGGAGTTTTGATCTGTCTGAGATGGATTGATTGAAATGCTTAGGGTTGATGTGGTTGTGGCGTAGAAAGATTTACCTTTGCAGGGCATTGTTGTGTTCTCTTGAGGGATGAAACATGGTATTTTACTTGAACCCAGTCTCTGATTTGGTGTGGGCAGTTGGCGGTTCTTCTCGCCACACACAGAAGACGAGGTGAGACGGACGCCGATCTACCTGGTGATGCGGTATAGGATGTTTTAGGACGAGCTGCAGGACCTCCGTAGAGGGTTGTAGACTTCGGTGTGAGTTACACCTGGTGCCGCCCATCTCTATGACTCGCATGGATGGCACCGGTGGTGTGAAACCTTCGAGTCAAGCTGGAGTTCTTTAGACGAGGTTCATGAAGTAGAGCACCCAACCATGGGGTGCCTTTCCTACTATTGCGAAGAAGAAGGACAAGACCCTTCGAATGTGCATTGACTACAGGCAGTTCAGGCAGAGTTCCGATGAGAATAGGGTACCCATTGCTAGGATGACTTGTTTGGTCAGTTAGGGGCGCAGTGCTCTGAAGATCAATGCCCTTTTCATTACCATCTTGAGAGGTTAGGGAGCGAATATCCTAAAGACAGCGTTTAGAAGGGATGCGTTATGGAGCACTTTAAGTTTAAAGGTGATGCCCTTTGGATTAGTGATGCATGACATTCATGGACCTCTATGTAGCATAAATTATTCAACCTTATCTAGATCAATTTGTCGTGGTATTCGTGGATGTTTGATCATAGTCAGTGGGACATGATATCATTGAGGATTGTATTAGTTCTTGAATCATCGGTTGTACGCCAGGTGTGGTGCGAGTTTTGGCTTATTGGTGAGAATTTGTGGGACACGTGGTGTCAGTAAGTGTCAATGGATGAGAGAGGTCGAGGCGAGTGAAGAGTTGGAAGGCGGTGAGTCTTTGATCCTTGATTTCTTGGGATTGTGGCACAGGTACTGGAGATTCGTGGGATTCTCCGATTTGGCATTTCCTGTGAGGTGGCCGGAAGGGGTGGTTTTGGTGGGATGACCAGTGCGAGGAGGCATTCCGGGGGATTGGAGGAGGCTTATGAGCCTATCTTGATAGTCCCGGGACCCGGGACGGAGTTACCGGTGTGTGGTGCCTCGAGGGCCGGATGGGATGTTTGATCTGCGGTCAGGAGGTGGTAACCATGGTTCCCGTCAGTTGAAGAATCATGAAGAATTACTATGAAATGGGTTAGTGGTGTGGTCATGGCCTTGAATTTGTTACACTATTTAATAATGAGCAGTTCAGAGTGCACTCTAATCACAAAAGTCTGAGTATCATTTCTACAGTGGGACATAGCCATGAGCAGCACAAGGATGGTCGGGTCACAGATTCTGACTCACTTTGCATTACCATCTGTGGTAAAGCGAAATGTGTAGTGATTAAATCTTGCCTTCGGTGAGTGAGGAGCATTAGCTCATCATCTTTAAGTGGATGAAGCTATGGGACCAGTTTGGGCTCTGTTTGCGGCGAGCTCGGTGGGGTTTATTGTGCAAATCTAAAGTGGTGAGTGGTGATCCACGAGGACGGAGATAGTGTGCACCGGGTTGAGTAAAGTCAGTCTGCAGATGGCAGAAATTTGGACCGTCTCAGATGGTGAGTCTTGATATAGAGGGACGGGTAGTGGTTCCTATTCTTAGATTTGAGAGGAGAATTCTCGGGGAGTTTATTCGCTACCGATTACTACGTCTGTCAGGGTGGCGTGAAGATGTCTGGATCTTCGTGGTAGTATGCGGGATGAAGACGACAGGGACTTTGATTCGGCCGATGTCTCACGATGTCGACAAGGATTAAGGGTGAGGCACCGGAAGCCCGTGAGACTGCGCCGACCATTGGAGGTGGGCGGTGGAGATGGGAGCAGATCACGATGGATTGTGAGCCAGCGCCCACGAACACTACAAGGACATGATGCGGTATGGGTGATGGTGGACGGCTCACGAAGTCGGCACATTTTCTGGCGGGTGCGGATGACCTTCATTGGAAGTGCGCTGGTTGTATGACCAGTCGTCCCATTTACATGGGTACAATATCCATAATGTGGATCGAGACCCAGGGTTTATGACCCACTTTGGAAGAGTTTCCAAGGCTATGGGCCTACAGGGCGACCATGAGTACAAGCACCACTTACCGGACAAATGGTCGGTCGAGAGGATCCTCTGGGTGTTAGGACATCTTTGCCGGGCATCGTCTTAGATCATGGGTGGCTGGAGAGAGAGTGCCACCCTTGAGTCTGGAGTCGCTCACAACAGTTACAGATGAGTATACGGATGGCACCATGAGCCATTATGGGGCCATGTAAATCACCAGGTATGTTACAGGGGATGTAGAGGTGGGAGAGAGCTCCATCACTTGGTCGATGCGATAGAACACCTCAGAAGGTGAGCGTCTGACGTGGCGTCTTCTCTCACGGCTCAGGCTAGGCGGAAGAGCTATGCGTGTCTGACGTCGACCCTTAGAGTTTGAGGTTGGAGATGTCTTCTTGAAGGGTGATGCCTAAGAGAGTGGTCGGGTTCAGCGAGGAAGCTGTCGCCGAGGTGTTGGGCCTTCAGATACTCGAGAGGGTAGGCCTTGTAAGCGTACTAGTTGGCTACCGCCCATCATGTCGGTGTCTACGGGTATTTCCACGTGCCATGCTGGGAGTACACTCGGATAACCATGTAGTGGATTGGGAGATTGAGTTGACGGATGGGACAGGAGAGACCGGTGTCGTGGATAGACGGGATGGTTTTGGCATAGGCGTGAGGCTAGTGAGGGTGCTATGGCGGCACCGTGGAGTGGAGAGTCAACATGAGCGCGAGGGTGCGGGCCCTTTGTCCCAGCTAATTTAGGGATGAAGGTACATGGCTTGAGTCGTTTAATACTTAAATGACTAGTTTGCAGCCATAGTCCTAGTGTGTATGCATGTGAGTTGTTATCTGGGCCGGGACGAAATTCTTTTTAGGAGAATGTGGGCAGAAAGAATTCCAATTTTTCGAAAAATGGAAAAATAATTTCGGTCAAAATCCGAAATTTTCTAGATCTGGGATGGCGAAGCAGACAGCCTTGGAATGGGTCACAAATCTAGCTACCACGTCGATTTCATTGAAATTCGAGACAAAATCAATTCTGCATTTTCGAACGGGTGTGGTCTTTTGTAAACGAGGTTGAGAGACATGTGATGTGACAAAAGTCTTTACTACATACTAATGTGACATGTTGCATGATTAGAAGTATTAGTGGAGATGAATGGCCAGGTGCAAGCATGTCAAAAAATCCCAGAAAAATATGGACAATATGAAATTATGAAATGTTGTGATAATGACAAGGATGAGCATTGATCTTCCCCATTAAAGCAAAAAAAAGCAGCGGTGGCTGGAGGGAATGCGTGGGCGTGAGATTTGTGATTTTATAGAGAGAAAGAGCTCGTTCTCTCAGATTTACAGTCGTTCGGACCGTCGGTTCTCATGAGTAAAAGTAAAAAAGTTGCTCTGTGACGAGGACTACGCAGTGGGCCGTTTGGTGGAGTTCCGACAACTCAAGAAGGTAGGGATCTTTTCCTACGTGGTTTATTCTTTAGTTGGGAAGCCATGTTTGCTGGTTTCAGGGATATTCTAGGCTTGAATTTGCCGTAAATTAGGTCTCAAAACCTTTGGGCGAGTGGAGAAAATCCCAAATTTAATTCAGCAGTGAAACGGTGTTGTGTGGGGACAATATTCATGTGAATAATTGATGAGATTTTATACGAATTGTGAAAATGTGTGTTGTAAGTGATTAAGTGTTGTATGTTTTCTAATTAGCGTGAGCTAATTTTGGTGTTATTGATTGTGAATTTGCATAACATGATTTATGTGGATTAATTATGTTAGTATACATGTTTATATATTAGCATGGGTTTGTTGGGATTGATCATGCATTCCATATCTGTAGAACTAGAATATTAGGTGTAGGTGCATGACATGAAAAACAAAAACGAAAATGTTTGTGAAAGGAATTTCGACGGAAGATTTTCCTAAGAATTGCCTTGGAGAGTTATCTGGCAATTCATCTCGGAGCGGACCCATGAAGTATTTTGAAATATCCGTAGTGGAGGCGGTCGATCATATTCTGACTCGGTAGTAAGTTTTCGAGAACAAAAGCATGTTTTGAAAAGCGTATTTTACTCGCGTGGCTTAGGCATGTGAGGGGAGTCGATTGGATTTCCGGGACATGGGATTGGTCGTAGACGGTAGGTAGGTTCATGTAATTGCTTGAATTTGATTGTTTGTGGCATGTGTGTGCGCCTGGTGGGAAGCAACCGATGTAGGAAATTATGCGGGCTTTGCTCACCCATCGAGGGATCACCATTTTAGTGCGGGTGTGGACGGCGCGCTCATGAGCTGCGTTTAGAAGAAAGTCGGGTTGTGGCTTTGGGTATCCGTTTGTATAACATGTATTGAAATTGTACATTTTGATATATGTTTGGTAAAGAGTAATTTATTAACTCTTGAACTATTGTATATAGTTGATGTATTTTATGGGTATTAATGCAGAGGCCCAAGTGGCCATTATTTTACTCGCATGTGGACCCTGTGTGGTCATTGGCCCCAATTTGGGACCGGGTTGTATTTGGGGTAGAGCTCGGTACAAGGGACTGCGATTTTCATGGTGGTGTCGGGTTGGGCATCGGTATTCCTGAGTTGACGGGTTGTCAACGGACCCGAGGGAATGGGGCGTCAGAGTATTCACCTCGGTTCACCCCCTTTACGGTTTCAATATCCACGGGTCTTGCGCGGTGCAACGCAGAAAAATTTTGAGATGGCGTCCGGATGAGGGCGAACTGACGAGAGATAACGCAGTGCTGCCGTGAGTTCCATAGGGACCGGGCGCCGAACGGACGATTGTATCCACCGGAAGGAAGCCAGAATACTTGATTCGGCGGTTCGCGCTTCGCCTTCTGAAGGTCGGGGGTCGGCGCGGCCACCGCCACCTCGGCGGCCCGGCCAGGCTGGCACTATGACCTTTAAGGGAAATCCATGTGATCTCAGAAGGATTTGCGGAGGAATCTGCTTTCGGTCCGGGAAGGCTCATTTGCGTAGCATCATATCGGGAGAGAGGTGATGGACGTTAAAGATTGTCCAAACTCCCTCAACAACACCGCCATAACCTTCAGTTGAGATACGGAGGGGTGTGTGACACCCTCACGACGACGCTTTGGTAATAAGGGCAGTTGTGGCTAACAAAACAATCCATCAGGTCCTTGTCGACAATGGGAGCTCAGCCAACACCATCTTCGCATCGGATTTTGACAAGATGGGCATTAGAGGAGAAGGCCAGGATTGGTCGGCACCAGCCTGCGAGGATTCTGCGGAGAAAAGTGATGCCTTTGGGGGTCGATATAGTTAGTGCTCACCGGAGACCTAGTGCCGAACACTTGACGGTGGATTTCTCATAGTAGATGCCTCGAGCAGGCGTGGTGTGGGCGGACGGACCCTCTCTCAGCATGCATGAAGCCATCGCCTTCAGCATCACATGGTAATCAAGTTTCCCTACCTGGCAGTAGAATGGTTCGAGGAGACCGGCGCGTGTGGCGGGGAGTGTTACTTTCGGCGTAATGAAGCAAAAGTGGTCGACAACATATCGTGGGTGAGCTCGACATGCGAAGGCAGGAGTAAACACCACGACACAGGCCCTCGGAAAGGGCTGGGCCTATCTGATTGGACAATCACTGAACACCTCGCTTACGGTTCGAGCTAGTGGAAGACCTCGAAGCCCCTTATCCCACTTCTTAAAACGGGAACAAGGATGTCTTCGCGTGGAAGCGGAGGGACGGGGAGGATTGGCCAGTAATAATCACTCATAAACTAAATGTCAATCCATCCTTCAAACCAGTCAAGAGTTTCGCGAGAAGGCAGCGATTAATGAGGGGTTGTGAGCTCATGCAGGCCGAGTGCGATCGAGAGAGGGTGGAGTACCACGAGATGGTTGGCAGTCGTGCTCATCAAAGCGACGACCTTGAATGGCGACTGTCATTTCAGTCAGCGAGGCATGCCTAAAGATAGTTTCCCTCTACCTCGGATTGACCTCATAGTAGATGCCTGACCAGCCAAACTCATAAGCTACATGGATCTCTTTCTCGGCCTAACCCGGTCGACATGGATCCCGGCTTGACCAGAAAATACCTCATTCGATCACGAGAATGAGGACTTATTGCTATCGTAATGCCCTTTTGCCTAAAAAATGCAGGAGCTACCTACCAAAGTTGGTGAACAGGATGTTCTAGAAACAAATAAGGACATCTATGGAGGTATATATAGACGACATGTTGGTAAAATCAACTACGGCCGAGCTCCATATAGCTCATCGGCGAGCATTCAGAATCTGAAGGCTGTGTAGTTGAATCCGGTAAATCAAACTTTCGGAGTCTCAACGGAAAATTCTTGGTTTATAGTCAACAACCGAAGAGGCAAACCAGGACAAGATAAAAGTTGTCTTTATGCGCCACAATACCCTAGAATTTTTATAATAATTTTTTATATTAAGGTATGAATTTATTAAACTAGGTTTTAAGGAAAATTGATAAATTGACAAGTTATGAAATGATAAATTTAGTGAACCCGGAAGTACAGCCTGAAGTGGGTAAATTGAATTCCATAAGGGGGTGCAAAAAAATCAAAAAGGGAGTAGAGATGGGCCATAGTAGAAATAAAACAAGTTGGTGCAAAATTAAAAGATATGGGGTTAGTTACCAAGTTTATGAAAAAGTTGAAAATATAAATGGAAAAAAAAAAAAGCTAGAATTCATTTTGGTCTCCAATTTTGCTGGCAAGAAGCTGTGTAGAAGGAAAGGAAATGAGAAGAGAGGAAGAAGAAGAAAGGAGAAAGAAAGGAAGGTAAGCCAGGTATGTATTCATCTTAGGATCAAGTGTGTTTGGGTTTCCTAAGGCTTTGTTTTGGAGAATAGTCCTCCTTTGTCTAGGGTTTTGTGGAAGAAAGCACAAACATAACAATTGAGTGTTATCGGTAAAACCCCATATGGTATAGAATAATCATAGAATCTCTCTTTTAGGATGGATCCACTGATTTAATTGAGAGTCTTTAGGGTTGGGACGAATAAACTAACAATCATCATGGTTGGTTTGAGGATGGGTCATAACCATGTTGGAATGATCTTTGAAGAAATTCTTGAAGAATTTGAAGAAATATGTAATTGAAAGAGGAATTGAGTGAAAAGGAATTCCAAGGTGAATTTGGAATGGTTTTGATGTGTGTTTGAAGTGTAAAGGTGATTGGGGATCAAAGTACAAAATGAGAAGAAAACACATTTTAAGGCATTTCGGGTGACTTGTACAGGTACACTTTGAAAGTGTGATTCACTATATTCACAGTGTTTTGGCAAAGTGGGGTACCACTTTGGGAATCTTGGGAGTACACCCTCTTTACTCTGTTCTCGGTTTTGACCGGTTTTGTATTTGGCCATAACTTGCTCATTTCTTATCGATTTGAGTGATTCAAGTGGCTCGTAAAATAAATTCAGAACAAACCTTAAAAAAAGAATAAGATAAATGAAGTTCAGATCTAAGGAGCTGAAAGTTCACTCAAAGTGGGGCCGTGTGCAAGCCCAGCTACGGTTCGGCTTTGAACATAGAGATCCGGGTTGTTTGGACGTAACTTGATTTCGATTGCTCCGGTGGGTGATTCAATTGGAATGGGAACCCTTAGCACCTTAGATTTAAATGAGTACAAAGAGATAGTGTCAAAATGAAGTTAGAACCAGGAAGAATTTTGTAATGGCGTCGAGTGTGTCGACAAATTGATTAGTTGGCATGAAAATGCCATAACTTTAGTTGGGATAATCCGATTGGAATGATCATTCTAAGTAAAGCCAGACTGTGGGAATAAGAATGAGTCTAAGTAAGCGTGCCGTACCTCCGCCGCAAACAGAAGCTTTGCTTGCCTCAACGATCGTTTAGTGCGATTATTTGGATAATCTGGGGAAGTGAATAAATTGTATTTGACTAGGTGCGGGTGAAGAGCGACAACTGGCCTAGGATTGACATCGAGAAGAAGCGAATTGAATTGGTTTGTTCTCACGACTCTATCCTTAATTCCTTTTGGTAGTTTACCAATTAATATGAATAGAGAACATGAATCAGAGTTCATGAATGAGTATGTGATATGATTATGTAGATTGAGTATGTCTTTGAAAGATATGCAGTGAATATGATTGAATGTGATGATCGATAACCCGAATGAAGCGAATGATGA
>JAEQBH010008153.1:0-100629 GCA_016808115.1 Tetrastigma voinierianum
ACTCAGATTATATGTTTAATACAATTTGGTAAAGGGATGTGTCAGGCCTTGAGGATATTTGTTGTGTTCGAATCCATAGGAAGTCGCCTATTTCGATCCTATGTATTAGCCGAACTTTAAGACTGAATTTTTGTTGGGTGCTAAAGGAATTTGGCCCTATTTCTGGTATATTGTAGCCCCATCAGTAAGCTTGATGTAGGTAAATCACCCAAATCGGACTCTACAGCCCAAGTTATGGCCTTTACCGAAGGGTCTCGAGAGGATGAGTCAGGGCCGAGCTCTTCCCGGCCGAATCACCTCTGGGCAAAGCCGAGCCTCCGGGATGACCTAATTCCTGGGCGTAGCCGAGCTGACTCTTGGTCGTGCCGAGCCCCGGATGAGTTGACCTTGCGCATAGCTGAACCGACCTCTTGGTCGAGACGAAGCCTCGATGAGCCGACCTCTGCGCAGAGTTGAGTCAATTCACGAAATGGTAGCTCTCCCCGATGAGCTGACCTTCGGGTTGTCGGCTAACTTTCTTTGGGTCGAGCTGAGCTCTCCTGGACGAAGCTGACCTCTCGCGCAGCGGTCGAGCCGCCTCGACGAGTCGATCTTCGCGCAGAATGGTGGCCAACCTCTTCGGGTCGCAGCCGAGCCTCGGAGCGAGCTGACCTCGCGCAGCCGAAATGACCGCGCAGCCGAGCCTCCCCGGATGACTCGACTCTTATCGGATGAGCCGACCCTCTTGTAGAGCCGAGCTCTTCCGCCGAGCTGACCTCTTTCGCAGAGCCGAGCCTTGGCCGAGCCTCGCAGGATGAGTTGTGTATGGCCGAGCCTAACAGGATGAGTCAGCAGGTGGTCGAGCTCAAGCAGGATGAGCCGTGAAAATGAGCCAAGCGGTGGATGAGCTGTGTGAGGCCGAGTTGACCTCCTTTGGCTGGGCTCTTCCGGCCGAGCTCAACAGGGAATGAGCTCAGCTGTGCCAACTTCGGACGACCATAACATTCTCGTCCGAAGTCCGCTTTACACGCTCACTCCTGGCGGAAACCCTTGAGTCTAGAATCCATCCATATGGCTCAAAATAATCTGGAGCCTCCATATTGTGTCTTCGAAAAAGAGACGAAGACAAAAGAGGTACTGGGCCGGTTCCGTATGCCTTCATTATCGGGCTCATGTGAAGCGCTAACTTCGGATGACAATAACTTCCTCGTCCGAAGTCCGTTTCAGGATTTCTTAGACTCTATGGAAAGCTCCTTGAGTCTAGAATCTGACCACATTCCTGTGGATGGAATTTGGTGATCAAATATAGCCGAGCCGACCTCTTCTGGCCGAGCTGACCTCCTTTGGCCGAGCCGACCTCATCTAGGGAAATGAGCTCTGCCAGTCGCCAACTCTGATGACCATATAACTTCGTCCTAAGTCCGCTTACAAGGCTCTGACTCATGGAAAGCTCTCTGAGTCTAAAACCTAACCATATTCCTGTGGATTGCATTTGGTGTCCACATAGTTTCTGAAAAGTTGATCATTGCACTAAGTGCACAAACTACTAAAGTCTTGAATGAGAGGTACTGTTATGTGTCATTGCTTGATAATTGAGTGACACGTGAGTATGCGTGAATGAGGCTATTATATAGCTTGTTGTAGGTTTACTGTGGAAAAATATATAAATTAAAAAAAAAAAAAGACCCCCGAGACTTGTGGTGTCACAGGGTAACCCTCCGATATAATTACGTTGGACAATCCTCCGAGGTGAATTTGTTGGGTAACTCTCCGAAACAATTCATGGGCCCCTCCTACGTGAATTGTTGGGTAATTTTCCAACACAATTTTTCGATTAACTTTCCAATAAAATTATTATTTTTAATAATTTTACAAAAGAATTCATCGCTTGACATCCCTCCGATGATTTGTCATGCACTGCCAATCTACTATTCTATGCCCCTGCATAAGGGAAATGCATATTATGCCAATTCATATATCTAATTCCAATGTGGTCATACACAATTATATTTCATATAATTCAAACATCATGTTAACACATTAAATTACATACCAACATATCATTTTACACAATCCATGCCATCAAATTCCAAGTAATTTCATGGACATTTTTCATTCAACACGCAAACCGTCCTTGTGGTCATAAGGCGTATGTCCGTGATACTTATCAACCTCAGTTCCACTTCTTTGGAACCGAAATCCATGGCCATTTTAACACCAAAATTAGCTCAAATAGGCTAATAAACAATTTAAGCAATTCATTTTGAACCGCCCAAGCAACACAAATCACACCCAAGATCACGTGAACAATAAAACCCTAGGTCTCAACACTGTTCATGACCACACTAGGGATTTCTTCACTCGGTCCAAATTTGATGGAACCGAAATGTAAGACCCGAGAAAATTCCACTTTCAGAAAATGGTAAATGGTCATTTCGTAAAACTAAAATTTTTCTAGATCTCAAGATGAAACGGACTTCACCACGTAATCGCTCATAAATCTGAATTTACCAAGCCTAATTTCACGAATTGGTGATAGTTCGACTTCACGCTTTTTGGAAAACAGTGCTGCGCAGAAATCGCCTAAGAGACATGTGATGTGGAAAGTCATCAACATGTACCTATGTGACAATATGTTGCAAGATTAGAGAGAAAATGAAATGGATGCTGACAAGGTTAAGGCCAAAATCCAAGATTTAAGGACATGGATGAGATTATTTGAAAGTTAATGATAATAGGACAAAATTGAAATAGTTGTGATATTCTCCAAATGGAGAAAACGTGCAGAATGAAGACCAAAAAGTGACAGTGGCTGGAGTTTTTGAGTTTTAGAGAGAGAGAGAGCACATTCTCTCTAGATTTCAATATTCGAATCATTAGTTCTGACTGAGTAAGATAAAAGCTGCTCTACGCGGCGAGGGCGACGCGTGGCATCCGATTTGGGGTGGAGTTCGACAACTCCAAGAGGTAGGATCTTTTCCTACTTATAAGATCTTGGCCAAGAGCCATGTAAATGGTTAGGAATGTTCTTGGTGGGCTTGTTTTAGCCAGAAACTCTATCTCAAAAGCTGAATCGAGGAGAAAATTCCTATTTGTGGTGGTCGTGGAACAATAACCCGAGGGGTTTCATTGTTCATGGAATAGTGACACGAAATTTTGTGTGAAACAAAGCATGAGGACTAAAATGAATACTGTTTGTTAATTAACTCATGTGAGCTAATTTTGGGTGTAATTGATAGTGGTTTTCATAATATGTTTTATGTGATTTAATTATGTTAATATATATGCATGCAATGAGTATTAACATGAAATGTATTGAATTGGTATCGCATTCATATACAGCACTCTAGAATATTAGGAGTGAGTGCATGACATGAAATTGAAAGAAAACGAAAATGTTTGTGAAAGGAATTTTGACGGAGATTTTTTCAATAATTCTATTGAGAGATTCAAATGTATCACTGATGAGGACCAAGATCATTTCCTGAGAGTTATCCAAAGAATTCGCCCTGAGGGTAGTCCAACATTTTTACCGGAACTTGGTAGTAAGTTTCTCGAGAACAAAAGCTTGTGTTTTGAACTGATATTTTACCAGATTCGGCCTTAGGCATATGTGAGGGAGTCGGTGAGGACTCTGACACGGGATTAATATGTAGACATTCGAGAGGTTCATGAAATTGCTTGAATGTGATTGTTTGCCATGACATGTGAATTTAGGTGGGGAGTAACCCACGTAGAAAATTTTCACTATTAGGCTTTGCTCACCTCGTCGAGGATCACCATTTCAGCAATACGTGAGTGTGGACGAGACCCGCCGCTGTAGGCCGAAGTTTTAGAAGAAAGCCAGATTGTGGCTTTGGTATTGATTTTGTATAACATGTATTAGAATTGCAAATTTTAATATATGTTGAATAAAGAGTAATGTAAAAACTCTTGAACCATGTAATATATTTGGTTGAGATTTATTTTGATGAGTATTGATGCAGGGGCCCAAGTGGCCATTATTTTACTCGCATGCGGACTCAAGTAGGTCATTGTAAACTATCGACAAAGTTGTATTCGCAGAGCCCTGCATAAAGCTGAGACTCTATCCGATTTTTCATGAGTGGTGTCGGGTTATCCGATATCCACAATTATTCCGCAGGTTGATGAGTTGTCAACGGACACCCCGGGATTGGGGCGTCACACCGAAAACACGGCCATCCAGGCCTTAACAAATCGGTGTCCACGCGTAGCCCTTGTAGCGTAGATCAACTTCTCCTCTTGCACCGACAAGAACCAACAGTCCGAACACCGAGAAATCTAGAGAGAGCTGACTTTCTCTCTAAACTGCCCCTCCCCCACCGCCTGATACACCACCCAAAATGGAGAAGATGATGTCTTTTCTTTTCTTTCTTTATTTCCCTTTTTGTCCTTTAGTTTGACTTTAAGGGCTTTTTGACACATGGCTTAATACAAGCCATGTATCTCTATCCTCTCACTATTCATGTGACATGTGTCACATGGATACATGTAGTAGGTAAACCTTTTCACATCACATGCCTCTCACAAGATGTCATACGGCACCCGACACCCGATGCCTCGAAAGACGTGAAATTTTGATTGTCTCGAAATTCGACGTGGTAGCTAGATTTCGCGAGACGGTTCTAATAGTGAATTCCGTTTCGTCATCTGAGATCTAGAAAAAATTTCGGATTTTGACCAAAATTACTATTTTACCATTTTACCATTTTTTTAGAAAATTGGAATTTTCTCAGGTTTTACAATATGTTGGGTAGAGCTCCCCGAACAAAGGAGACTCTTCCCGATTTTTGTGAAAATAGGGATCCCGATATATGGGACACAATAGTGTGGTATCGGGTCACCCGAAATCCACAGGACTTCCGCGGGTTAACTGGTTATCTGCGGGACCCTCGAATTTGGGATGTCACAACCTTTTAACTTCCTAATTTTGTTTTATTTCCCCTTAATGCTTTGTCAAAAGCCCTATCATCATCCTATTGAAATTCAGAAGGAAAATCATATTGAAATTGTGAAACACATTTCACAACACCTCCTGTGTTGTCATGTCAGGACAATAAAAGGAATTACATTGTTCCAAAAATCCACTTTAATAAGATGAATCCATTGTTTAAGAGCTTCAATGAATTTTCAACTGTTTTAAGGATGTTTTCAAAAAAACTACAAATTAGGATTTGATAGCTAATTCACCCTTAGTTTTTGGAAGGTACATGGTAAAGACACCTAATCGACTCCTGATAGCTGATTATGGCTAATCGGGAAAGCCGAGCAGGAAAAAGCTACAAATAGTAGCTTTTTCTTAAACGCTCAGATAAAATTTTACATTTTCCATTTTTATCCCAAAAATTCTCAAACAAAAATTTATTTTTATAAACTTTACCTAATTATTTTTTGGAAAATAATTTAAATGGAACTTTCAAAGACTTTGTCATTTATAGCCTGAACTCAAAAAGTCTTTTTTAAATATATGTACTTTTATTTTAACGATGCTTCTACCTTAGGATATCCCAAACAATAATACAAACATTAACAATTGAGAAAATAAATTCGTGTTATGAATAGAAAATAATTTGAATTTTTTAGGTTTTAGAAAAAAATAAATTTTAATTTTAAAATTTAAAATAATAATTGTCAAGTTTAAAAAAAAAATTTGAATTAAAATCTTATAAAATATGAATTTACTAAATTTAAAATTAATTATTTAATTAAATAAAAAATTAAAATTTAAGTTCAACAAATTTAATCGAATTATTAGTTTTGAAAAATAAATTTGATTTTATGAATTAAAAAATAAATTTTAATTAAAATTTTAAATTTAAGTATCAATAATCTTAAAATCCATAATTTAAACACATTAATAAAATTTGTAATAGAAAATTAAAGACTGTTTTTTTAATATTCAAAATTTTTTAAAAAATTTATTCAAAATTTTCAAAGGTAACAACTCACATTTTCTAAAAATCCAAATTTAATTATTTTAAATCAAAATTAAAATATAATTTTAATTAAATAATTATTTTAATTTTGTGAATTAAAAAGTAAATTTTAATTGTGATTTGAAAGAATTGAATTTGGATTTTTAGAAAATTTGAGTTATTAACTTTAAAATGACTTTAAATGTGTTTACTACCTTGTAACTAAAAGTGTACTAAAAAAGAACTTAAAAATGAAAATCTTGAATCAAGAATTTTTGAAAAAAAAAATTTCCATTATGAATATTTAAAAAAATATATTATTTAGTTTTTTTATTACAACTTTTAGAAATGTTTTTAAATTATGAATTTTAAGATTATTGATTTTAATTAAAATTTATTTTTTAATTCATAAAATCAAATTTGTCTTTCAAAAACTAATAATTCAGTGCAATTTGTTATACTCAAAATTCACATTTTTATTTATTTATTTATATAAAAATTCAGATTTTATATGAATTTTAATTCAATTTTTTTAAAAAAATTGACAATTATTATTTTTAATTTTAAAATTAAAATATATTTTTTTTAAAATCTAAAAAATTGAAATTTATTTTCTATTAATAACACGAATTTATTTATTGAAATTTATTTTTTCTAAAATCTAAAAAATTGAAATTTATTTTCTATTAATAACACGAATTTATTTTCTCAATTCTCAAGATTCGTATTGTGGTTAGGAATATCCTAGGGTAGAAGTGTCATTAAAATGAAAGTACATATATTTAAAACCAAAATTTTTTAATTCAAGATCTAAACGACAAAGTCCTTACAGTTCAAGATTTAAATTGTTATTTTCCCATTATTTTATAATTTATAGATATTTTTATGGAACAATTTTATCGTGGAAATATTTTTAAATTGAAATTTCATCCTTAATTGTTTTATATAAAAAATAAATATTTTAAATAAAAAGTTTGTCTTTAATTTATTTGTATACTATAGTAATATTTTAAATAAAATTTTGTCTTAATTTATTTGTGATAATTATACAATTCAAAATTTATTTTTAATTTGATATTAATTGTCAAAATTTTATTTTTAGTTATTTAATATGATAAAATCATAACTCAAAATAAACTCTACTTCAAAATAAATTTTATGATGATATATGAATATATTGGACATAGAAACAAAATTACTAAAAAAAAACAAATATGAAAAACTTAACATTACAATTAATTTTATTTATCATAAATTATATATTTAATAAACTATGTTTAGCTTAATGGTATGATTATTAATCTGTAACATCATATTAAAAAATACAATAATAGATATTTGATTATTTAAAAAAAAAATGGGCGTTAGAATAATTATTATACTTTAGTTTTTATTAATATTTTGGTGTGATGAAAATATAGGGGGAACCGAAATCAAACAAAGGTGAACAAAGTTTGGGGTTATAGATAAGAACAAAATATTATTTTGACCTATGTAGGGTATGTTCCTACGTTATTTTTCTCTAACAAAATTTGAAAATACCACTTGGGTTTTTACTTGTATATTTACATGATTTTTCTTGTGTGTGTATTGTGACGCCCCAAAACCCGGGGGTCCGTTGACTACCCGTTAACCTGCGGAAAATCTAAGCGTCTCGTGTTACGAGACACACACATGAGTGAAATGGCCACATAAGGCCCATACATCCATACGCATCAGGAAATAATCAACTATCTTCTTATAGTTTCCATGCACGTTTTACAAAAAGATTTATACATATTTACAAAAATATTTACTCAAAGCCACATTTCGGCCTTCTTCTCAAAAGCCACTCCCATCGAGGCCGTCTCTTTGGATAGTCTCGACCGAAAGGGGTCCCACGACGGGGTGAGCTTAAGCCCAAGAGAAAGTTTCATGGTTACCTCCCCAACTAAAATGCATATGCAAATGGCATATGTAACAATCAATCACATCTCCATACAATTATTTACTATTATATGAAATGTCTATAACATGCATGAGATGTAACCTCATGCTCACGCACTCCAAGTCCTAATCGACTCCTCACACCTTGAATTTCCAAGTGTGAATAAAACCACTATACACCATGACTAAAACCATCGAGACCCTCCAATTTTAATTATCAAATTCTTTTTCCTTTTCTTTTCAGGCCACTGATTTCGGTTTACACCGCAGGATTTTCACTTTTCAACATTTTCACGAACTTACATCGCCTGGATCATGCCCAACCGTGGGAATAACATTTGGGACTTTCACCCGGGGATCACCCCAACTTGCTCCGCCAAAACATGTAATTTATCATTTTGATTATTTACACACTCGTAACCCACTGACTTTGGTCCCATTTTTCCCCGAGTGTCACGACCCATTCACCAATGCCTGAATAAACCTTACCCTCGCACCCACACCCGACCCGGCGCGATGACCGTGCTGTAATGCATGATGCCAATGTATTTCTCATGTTACATGCATGAATGGAGTTACACTTTACATGAAAACATTTACACACCATGGACAATTATAATATTTACATATAATCTACCTCCATGCAAACCATGTTAATACATCAAATAGCATGCACCAACATCACATTTCCACACACTCAATGTTATTCAAGCAAGCCATAACACATAACTAGGTCTCAAAGTTTGGACCATTCAACAGGGCACTTCACCGTCCCTTCACAAACATGAACCAATCCTGTTCCAAACATTATTTTCACAACAACAAACCACAACACTCCCAGAAACTTTCAGTCTCTAATTAAAACCCCTAACTCCCACAAACCGCGTAACCGGTCATATGAATCCATACCCTTAGTCCTGGTTGTTCGGAACTAATTTACCTAACCTCCCATGGCTTCCCACAAGCAACCCCTGCTCATTATAAAGCCTTTAAAGTTAAAAGAAAAACCAAATAGGAAAATATCCTACCTCTCGGAGTTTGTCGAAACTTAACTTTTTGGTGTCCACGATCCTCAAAGGTGCACCAACTTTAGTACTGAATCACAACGCCGATCGCCAAACCCGGAAAATCCTTCCTTTCCCTTTCCTCCTTTCTCCTTTTCCTCCCTTTTCTCTCTACGAATTCTTTTCTCTTTGTTCCTTTTTTTTTTCCTTTCTTTTCCTTCCTTTTTGCTTTTCTTTCCTTTTTCTCATTTCTCATCTCACTCCCTTTTACTTTCTTCATTTTCCGTTTCCTTAATCATTATTGGATCAGATTTGGCCAAAGCGAGGCAATTTCTCCTCATTTCCTAAAGTCTCATGTGTGGCCATCAATTTTCCATATTTATTCCTTATTTCTTTATTCCCTTTTTATGACATCATCAACCACATAGCTTCATGTGAGCCATGAGATTCATTTCCCCACATGGCTAATTGTGAGCCATTCCTTTTTGTAGACCACATGGCTCTTGCCAAGTGTCACATTCTTAGGGTGCCATGTGGCATCCCCTAACCTTGCCATTTGTCATCCGACACCCCACGCCTCGAAAAACGTGAAATCCCGACCACCTCGGAATCCAACGAAATTCGACGTGGTAGCTAAATTTCGCGAGACGATTTCAACGGAGAAGTCCGTTTCGTCATTCGAGATCTAGAAAAATTCCGGATTTTCATCCGAAATTACTATTTTACCCTTTATCCAAAATCTTAGATTTTCTGGGGTTTCACATTGCTTTTATATCTCTCTATCATATCTATATAGGTAAATTTATCGTCAATCAGTTCACAACTATAAGGTACTTTACCAAGCAGTAATTTATAATCAGCTACCAACTACCAACCATCAACTGAAGCAAACAGGGCCAAAGCGTCATTATTTAATTCATTCCGAATAAACATTAAGACTTGTTTATCATGGCGCCGCTTCGATAAGAACCCACTAAAATGTTTAAGAATTATGAATACTTAATTACTAATGACAAGCATAATTGTGCATGTCGTAAGGTTAAGGCGTAGCATTTGTTTGTTTGTTTTTACTTAAACCTAAATCGAACTTTTTTTAACTTAGGGTGCCTGGGGAAAGCCATCACAACTTATTTGACCTTTATCTTCTCAAGCATAAGTGTTAAAGATAAAAATATAGGTGTTAGAAGAACTATGGAAATAGCTTTCAGACCTCTATAAGCCCCTGTGACCTTATTTCAATAAGGTTCATGGATAAGCTTATAAGAAAAAAAAAGCTTAAAAGAGCTTATATGCAAGCTTAAAAACTTATAATTTTAATCACAAAACTGTCATTCTACAATTGTGAAACACCCCATGTCCATTAATAATAATAATACACACACACACACACACAATAATAATAATAGTAATAGTAATAATAATAGTAATAGAAATAATAATAATAATAGTAATAATAATTACAAATACTAATAATAATAATAATAATAATAATAATAATAGTAATACTAATAATAATAATGATAATATTAACAATAATAATACTAATAATACTAATAATAATAATAATTTAATACTCCAAGAAAACTAAAATTTTTAAATTTAGTTAGAAGGGTAAATGGTAATTTTATCTGAACGAGACAGTTAAAACCTGAAATTTTTCTAGATCTCAGATGATTAAACGGACTTCACCGTTGAAATCGTCTCACGAAATCTAGTCACCCAGACAAATTTCATTAAATTCCGAGACCGTCAGAATTTTCCCAAATTTCGAGGCGACGGGCGTCAAGTGGACCCCAAAAATGAGATATTTAGAAAAATCCTGAAAAATTTCAATTATTTAAAGAATGTCCATTTATGATAGATGAAATTTAAACCGGGACGAAAAAAATTGTTTCGAAGCGAAAACGGACTGGGGAAGCATGACACGTGGCACGATGTGAGCCACGTGTCTCATGTATAAATATCAAGAAAATATCTAAAATAAAAAATATCTCATAATATGGTGTAGAACAAAATGTTAGAGAGAGAGAGAGAGGAGTGAGAAAAAAAGCAAGCTTCTTTGGCGATTTTACAAGGTTTTGCTTGTCGAAACTCGGCAGGCTGAGAGTTAAAGCTACTCTACGCGATGAGAGATACGCGTGGGTACCATAATCACAAGATTTCGCCAAGGTCCAAGGTTCGGGTTTTCACAAAAACGGAGAAAAGGAGGTGTCCCGGGAAATCACACTATTTGAGGTAAGGTTTTTCTCCTGCTTGGTTTAATTTCTGTCTAAGGGCATGTGTGTGTGTGTGTCTAAGGGAGGTGTTGTCCAGTTTTCCCCTTCGACCACATGACTGTGTTTTAGCCATAATTTGGTCATCACTCATCTGAATTAAGGACCAAATTCTATAGTAAACTAAGACTTTATGTGCGAGAACATATATCCTTGAAATAGTATATCCAGATTCACTTTGACTCGTAAATTATCCAAAGTGGAGCAAAGATGCTATGGTGTGCGTATGAAATCTTCCATGTGGGACAATTGTCATTTTTTTATTGTTGGTTTCAACTTCGACGACCATAACTTCTTCGTCCGAACTCCGTTTCAGGTGTTCTTGGACTCTATGGAAAGCCCATTGAGTCAAGATTCCATCCATGTGCTTGTGAAGGACAGTGGGTGTGACACCTCAAATCCCGGGGGTTCGTTGACAACCCGTCAACCAGTAGAAAATTTGTGGATGTCAGGTAACCCCCGACACCACTCCATTGAGTCCCTTCCCGCACCTGGTGATTTAACAAAATCGCATAATCTCTTTCAGACGAGCTCTACCTAAAATACAACCTGTGCAATTTCATGGCAACTCCGTCCAAATATTATACAACGACTACATCGGTCCACATACGAGTAAAAATGGCCATGTAAGGCCCATTTATCCATATAAATACAATCTATATCATCGAAGCCACCAAGAGTTATTACATCACTCTTAATACAAAACATTATATTAAAACTAACATGTTCTAATATAATATACAAAACATGGATCAAGGCCAATCCGGCCCGCTTCATAATGTCAGCTCTAAGGAGCACCGTCTCCGTCTCGCATGTCCTCCGCACTTGAAAGGGGGGTCCCACGACTGGGTGAGATAACTCTCAATAGAGATAAGTCCTACAAGGGCTATTCCCCACCTAAATGCACATGAATGGTCAAACAACCGAACACACCAACTGGGAACCTTCAATCTAGCACATAATCCTACTTGTCATGAAGGAGGCGTGACTCATACGTACCCCCATGTATCAAGTCCTCATCGAGCTCCCTTAAACAAGCATTTTTCCATGAATGAAAACCATTTTCAAACAAAGGTATTTTGTGTTTTACCGTGAAAACCCTCAATATAAGAGAGTGGATGTACTCAGATAATCTATTTTGTGAATGACCCTCGATGTATATCAATTAGGCATGCTTGACTGATTGACATTATGGGTGACCCTCGTGTATATTAAATGGGCATACTCCGATGATTGACATTATATGGACAACCCTCCGATGTATATCAATTGGGCATACTCCGATAAATAATATTGTTGGTCAACCCTCCAAAACAATTATCTCAAGAAACCTCTATGTGTGAAACCGAGAAAATCGATTTTTTACGAAAGTGGCAAAAATTTCGGTGAAATCCGAAATTTACACAGATCTCGGATAATGACGGACTTCAGATTTAAGGATTGTCTTGCTAAATCTAGCTACCACGTCGAATTTCGTTGAATTCCGAGACAGTCGGAATTTCATGTTTTTCGAGGCACCGGGTGTCGGGTGTCGTAAAACGACTTGTGAGAGACATGTGATGTGATGTGATGAAGGTCACATACTACATGTACCCATGTGACACGTGTTGCGTGATTAGTGAGAGGATGAGATGAATGGCTTAGATTAAACCATGTGTCAAAAATCAAGATGAAGGGACATGGATGGAATTAGTGAAAAGTTTAAATGAGTATAAGACAAAAGAGCAAATAGTTTTCTTCTCCAAAAGAAAGAAAGAACGTCACGATGAAGGTTAATGATCCAGATTCTAGAGAGAGAGTGTGCTTGACTTCTCTATGAATTCCCACCATTTGGACCATCGGTTAAAGCCGGGCCAAGTAAGGTACGATTTCTACGGCGAGGGGCTACGGCGTGGACAGGTTGGTGGGTTCAGGCAACTCGAGAGGTAAGGGTCTTCTCACACTTGTGTTATTCTTTGGCTAAGAGTCATGTGTGTGAATGGTTAAGGGATATTCTGAGGCTTGATTATTCGTGTTTGCGGTCTCAGGAAATGCTTGAGCCCAGAATTGAGAGAGATCCCTAGTGTGGCGAGTGAGCGATTAATCGACCACTAGGGGTTTCAGCGTTCTCGTGTATTGTTGTGTGATTTTTTTGTGTTTTGGGTGATTCAAAATGAATTACTTGATTGGTTAATTAGCCCATGTGAGCTAATTATGGTGTTATTGGTTGCAATTTGAATAACATGATTTATGTGAGTTAATTATGCTAGTATATACATGTTTTATATATTAGCATGAATTGATACAGGTTGTGTGAGAATTAATATGTTAATGCATGTAATTAAATGTGTTAACATGATGTGGAATTATATAAAAATATAATTGTGTGTAAGCCATTAGAAATGAATTGTAATTAGCTCCAGTGACCTAATTTTGATGTTATTGATGTGAATTAAATATCATGGGGCATGTATGTAAATTTTGTTAATATATGTGTAAATGATATATTGGCATGTGTGGTTTGAGAATAGCATAGTAGACTTTCATATGCCTTTGGGAATAAGAAAATTAGGTGTGAGTGCACGACCTTGAAAGAAATAAATGATGTTTTTCGGGTGGCCAGGCATGCGTGAAGTCGTGAGGACTCGAGACACGGGTTGGGTATGTAGACATTGAGTAGGATCATGTATTTGCTTGAGTGTGTGTTTATGTTGGATCATTGCATGTGCACTTAGGTGGGGAGTAACCCATGTAGGAGATTTTCACTAATGGGCATTGCTCACCTTGTCGAGGGATCATTATTTCAGGTCCAGGGATTGTTTGAGAAGACGAAGCTCTTTAGAGGCCGCTTTTTAGAAGAAAGCCGGGTTGTGGCTTTGATGTTTTTGGTATTCGTTTTGTACAACGTGTATTAAAACTTTAAATTTTGATATATGTTTTGGTTAAGAGTATTGTAATAACTCTTGAACTGTTGATAATAGTTGATGTAATTTTGTGATATTAATGCATGGGGCTAGTGGCCATTTTATACATTTTATCGTATGTGGACTCGGTATGGTCTTTGTAAAATATTGGGACCGGTTGTCATGTGATTGGGACAGGTTGTACCTTGGGTAGGCTCCGTACAAAGGGAGGCTACTGGGTTTTCGTGAGTGGTGCAGGTTCTTGAGCATCCCACGAGAATGTCGCGAGTTGTGGGTTGTCAAGCGGACCTGGGAAATGGGCGTCACATCATGCGCTCGCTCCTACTATTCTGGGTGCCCCAATGCGCTGTGGAATCTGTCCGTCATTCCATTTCCATGCCGTCTGACACCATGCAAACCGTGGATCTCCATTGGACTTCCTCCCGTCTGAGTCCTGGCCCAGTTTCACGAGGATGGTGAATGATATGATATGCACTCACACACCCACCTTAAATCGATGTCACGTACGATTGCAATGCAATTGTTCATTGCACTCTAGTCATGCCAAATGCATGAAGACCTGCATGGACACCCTATCTGGTACACTCCACTTGAGTGTACCATGGACACTAAGTGTCTAATGCACACAAGAATTCCATACATTCATTAAGCGTTAATATACATGCGGAGTCATACTAACATTTATCACATTCATGTAGCTTATATCAAACAAGCATGCATCGACATCATTCAGACTACTACTTAGACAAGTAATGTCATACTCGATCCACTAGGCTGCATCGTAGGCGCATAATGCTTGATAAATAGCCTCTGACATGTAAAATGCAATAGCCGTATCCACCACGAAAAAACACATCATAAACCCGATATGTTAGAGCACACATATTGACATCCAAGCTTGACACCTCTTAACAGAAATGCCATTTCAATCAATCACACAAACACATGTTAACATTTCATCAAATCCTTTACCTAGGCAAGTAATGACACACCTCATTTCCTAGGCTAATTCATGGCATATCATGCACCTAAGATAGCCTAATGTAATGGCCACTTCAACACACAACTCCTCACATCCACACAACCAACAATTGGCACACTTGTTGTAACAATCAATTTTTCAACAAGGATTTGAGAATCAATTTCCATTGAAAATCATATGGTCAGATTCTAGACTCTAAGAGCTTTCCATAGAGTCCAAGAACACCCAAAACGGAGTTCGGACGAGAAAGTTATGACCGTCCGAAGTTGGAGGCCTCATATAAACAGTGACTGACGCACGAAACCAGTAGGGTCCTACTGTCTTTCGTCATTTTCGGACCAAATATGAGCTCAAATTTTATGAAACTATATATGGATGGATTTTAGACTCAAAGGGATTTCCATAGAGTCGAAACCTTTAGCAGTCGGGCGAGATAGTTATAGCCGTCGAAGTTGGAGGCACTTGTGAATAGTCTGTTGGGTAGCTGCATGAAACCACGAAATTGTTCAGGGCTCCTTTAAAAGCTCCTGTACATGCTATTTTTCTGCGAACTCATCCACGGAAACAACCCTTTCACCCAGGCCACAAACCGTCCCAAATTGGGACCCTAATCCAGTCATAAACATGGCACAAAACTCATCCGGCGGAGCCCAAAATTAGCTTAAGCTACCAAAAGCTGGACATCACATAGCTTAAAACCCAGGAAAAATTCAGTTTTGTGTCAGGGAACACAACCAAAGCATTACAAGACTCGGCGAACCAAAGCGGCATTTTAGATGGGAGATATAAACCCAGAAATTAGGAAGGGTTCCCTACCTCTTAGAGCGAAGACGAAACTTTTTGGAGTCCCGAAGACCCGAGACCCACGGCCTTCCCGAACTTCCGCTCGAATCTTAAATGAAAATTCTTGATTTCGGTGTCCACACGTTGCCCTTGATGAATACTTCGATTTTAAGTCTTGTGTGAATCGGCGGGTGATCATCGTAACTCTTAGAGAGAAGGTAGAGCTTCTCTCACTAGCTTTTCTTCTCTAAACCCGAAATCTTCGGTGAAACTGCTTGTTGTCGGTACCCACGCGTAGCCCTCAACGAGTAGATGAACTTTAAATATTGGCTCGACGGATTCCGACCACCCGATCTCCGTAGATCGTAGAGATAAGGAAGAACTTTTCTCTCCCCTCTCACTCTCTCACGCCCACTGCCGTAATTGCCCAAAATGGGGAGAAAAAAAAATGATTTTCTCTTCTCTTTTCCTTTTTAAGTTTAAGTTTGACGTGGGGCCCACTTTGCGCCACGCGTCCATGACTTGTCCGAGTTTGTTTCTGTCCCGAAACAATTTATTTTCTTCTTAATTCAATTTATTTTAAATGAACTTAACTCAAGTCATTTCCTAACTCTCGAGATTTTTAAGAAGTATCGTTCTGGGAGTTCTTGGATACCTAACTTCAAAATTCATAAAGAATTCCCACTACCTAGAATTATTGAAACTTTATGAGATTATTCATTTTAGTGAGACGGACTCGACGGCCTGATGTTTTTCGTCATCAGAGCTCTAGAATTTTCTAGGCTTCCACTGAAATTTATTTTAAGCATTATTATTTAATTTTATCTTTCTGAAAATTTTAAATTTTCAGGGGTTTTATAGTGGAGTGATCATAGCTTTTCTAAAATCTATATTTTGCACGAGTGTGCGAGTTGTGGTTATTAATGGGTATGAATAGCCGGGTTTTGACATGACTATTGCATGGCATGTTGCTATTATTGGTAAGATTCCCATGAGTTAACTAGGAAGGTTGTATGACATTATTTGTTTAATTTGTCATGGATTGATGGATGCTAATATGCTTGATACGATATCTATATATATATTGGCATGAAATATATGGAACTTATATGCTTCCGATATATGTTTGCATGGTAATTGACACAAAGTACAACTAATGAGAATGGTTCATGTAGTGTGTATCATACATGTAACATGAGAAATTACAGTGACATTAGCATTGCATATGCACATGGACATCAGCATATTGGGTGTGTGTGCATGGGTATGGTCATCCATCATCAGTGTTGATGAATGGGTAGTGAGCTCATACTTTGGATGATGTCCAATAAATGACTCACGGTTCAAAGCAAAAGCAAAAAAAGAAATATAAATAATGTGTGTTGGCGAGATGAAGGGCCAGATTAATCCTCAGTGAAAAGCACAGAACATAGGTGTAAGAGACCGCAGTGTGATACGAAAAGTATTTACCCCAGAAGAGACACTTTCGGTCATGTTTATCACTGGAACATGGGTGTAAGAGACTCGCGGTGTGATCCGAAAAGTTTTGTTGCCCAAATAAGACACGCGGTTATCACATAGACTTGGAGTTATGTGATAGGAGTCGAGATCGACTCGGGATTAATTATAGTTATGGCACTTGCATTTAGATGCTTGGTGGCCACGTGGGCTCGGTATATGTGTGTCATTGAATGCTATTAGTGGTTGTCTTGGCATCGTATGTGTGAAGTCTATGGTGACTTTCGGGATATATGTGGGGCATGAAGACATTCCATGCATGACATACGACATTCATGTAGACATTTTCACTTGGATGTGTATGGGTTGGTTTGATCATTGTATGAACACTTAGGTGGGGAGTAACCCTTATAGGAGATTATCACTACTGGGCTTTGCTCACCCCGTCGTGGGACCCCTCTTTCAGGTACAGGTTAGGTGCAAGCGACTGACCCGCATTCGGGACCACACATATGAAGAAAGCCAGATATGGCTTTGGACCATATTTTTTATATGTATATTATAACGATCAATTTTAATATATCATTTTGTATAAGAGTGTATAATTGAACTCTTGTAAACATATCACTACATAGTTGCATGTATAGTATTCAAGGTATGGTTGAATAGGGCCGAGTGGTCGCTATGACTCATGAATGACCCGGTGTGGTATATTGAGCTCGGATGGGTCATGTGATGTTATACGAGGTTGTATTTTGGATAGAGGCTTCTCGTATAAGAGGAGACTGCATCCGATTTTGTTAAATTATGGATCTCGATAAATGGGATATGATGGTGTGAGGCGTCGGGTTACTCAGCACCCACCGGTTGCGTGAGTTAATAGTTGTCATGAACCACAGGATAGGGGTGTGACAATAATAATAATAATAATAACAACAATAAAAATAATAAAAATAATAACAATAGTAATAATAATAATAATATTAATATTAATATTAATATTAATAACAATAACAATAATAATAACAATAATAATAATAATAATAATAGTAATAATAATAATACTAATAATAATAATAATACTAATAATAATAATACAAATAATAATAATATAATAATAATAATAATAATAATAATAATAGTAATAATAATACTAATACTAATAGTAATAATAATACTAATTATTAGTACTTATAATAAATAATAATAATATTATTATTATTATTAATAACAAAAATAATAATAATCATAATAATAAGAAAATTTTTGACATGAATAATCTTAGCTTTGGCCCATCCTCTTTAATTAATCTCGCCTTTTGCTTAACCATGAATTGTAAAACTCGGGAAAATTTAAAACTTTCTGAAAAATGGGAAGTATAGTAAAATTGCTAGAATGGCTTAGGGAAGCCTATAAAATTCTCTAGATCTCGAATGATGAAATGGACTGCGCCGTTAGATTCGTCTCACAAAATCTAGTTACCACAAAAAAATTAGTCAAATTCCGAGATAATTGGATTTTTTCGATTTTCGAGGTGTCGAGTGTCCTATGGACCCCAAAAATGGGATTTCTGAGAAGAAAAAAAACCTCGAAAGTGAAAAATGAATTAGTTAAGTTCATTTAAAGTAAATTAAACTTAGGCAAGAGACGAATAAATTGTTTAGGTAGGAACGGATGCGGATGGGGTCGGGTGACACGTGGCACATCGAGAGCCACTCATCCCAGCTTAAGTGAAGAGGGCGAGAGCGAAAGGAGGGAAAAAATTTTCATTTTCCCCCTCCAGCAGTGCGTGAGAAGAGGGAGAGAGGAAAGAGAGGCTCTTCCTTCTCTTTACGATCTACAGATATTGGGTAGTCGGTTCTCGTCGGGTCAAGAACAAAAGTTCATCACATCGACGAAGGTTACGCGTGGATACCAAAAACTCTAGGTTTCACTAAGGTTTCGCACGGAAGGTTCGAGAAGTCAAAAGCTTCGGGTTCAAGAAATGTTTATGGAACTTTCTCAGGACGTTACTCATGTTTCAAGAGATAGGGAACCTTCCTACTTGGGTTTATTTTCCATCTAAGAGTCGTTTTGGTCTTGGTTGAGCCCTAGGGGCTGTTTGGATGGTCTCCAGGGACCCGGGAAGAAAAACAGACTAATTTTTTTTTGTTATGTTCTGATTTTGTAGTCAATATATTTATGGCCATAACTTTCATACAAGCTTCAGGTCGGACGTTCTTAGACTCTATTGAAAGCCCTTTGAGTTTAGAATCCATCCATATATGTATTAATGCAATTTGAGCTCATATTATGTCCGACAATTATGAAATATAGTAGCCTCTGCCCACGAGTCTTTCTTGATATTAGCGATCTTCTTCATGGCACAACCATAACTCCTTAGTTCAGGACTCAAATTTGGTGTTCTTGGGTTACATGGAAAGCCGGCGAGTCTAGAATCTGGCCATATGCTATCAAAATGGCGTTTGAGTACTTTATATTTTCAAATTTGATTGTAGCACGAGTGTGCCGTCGCTTGGATTTGTGATGATATGCACGGTCTAATACATTGAAATTGGTATATGTTGTTTTGTAATTATATACATTTGTTATAATTATCCATGAGAAGCAAGGAAATCCATGAGTTTGTATGATTGAGTCATTTGCATGGCTTGGTTGTAGGCTATTTATGAACAATAATTATCCACTGATTAGACTGAAGTATAAGTAAGTCATTGGTCAGTGATGACTTGTAGTTTAGGCGCCAATGTATGTGTGTTAAGTATGTTGGCATAGACATAAAACTAGGAAAAAAAAAAATACAATTTTTTGGATAAAGGGTTAAAAACAGTAATTTTAGTGGAAAAATCTAAAAATTTTCTAAATCTCGGATCGCGAAACATCTTTGCGGAGTTGGAATCGTGCCATGAAATCTAGCTCGCGTCAGATTCGTTGAATTAAGAGACGATCAATTCGCGTTTTTGAGCGCGGGTAGTATGGGACACTTGGCACATGTTGAGTGGCTCATAGTGTGCCACGTGTCAAGTGCATAGCTAGTCAAACATGAGCTCAAGTGGGACCATGAAACGTGTGTGACATGTGATTGGGTGGAAATCATGAACAGATGGATAAAGGGATAAGGTGCTAAAATCCAGAAATTGGCCATAGAATGTGACATGCCAGCTGGTAGGAGAGACCGAGTTCTCTTAACTCATGTGACGAGTGGAGAAGAAAAAGCGGAAGGAAAGAGGAGAGATTTTAGGGTGGCTCTCACCCACATATCTCAAGTTTCCGTGATCGGACCGTGGTTTCGAGGCGAACAAGGAAGAGTTGGTGCCATCACGACAAGGGAAGCCGCACTTAGGGACAGAGGTTGGGAGTTCGACAAACTTTGAGAGGAAGGGTTTTCTCCTATTTGGTTTAATTCCTGTCTAAATTCCATTCAATGGTATGGGTAGTGTGAGGCCGTAGTGTAGTAATGAGCAAATCCAGACTTTGGGACAGTGTGTTCAAAATTAAAGGACTATTTTGAGCTGATCCAGGGGGCCCGATTTTGGACTAAGTAATTGTCCTTACTAGCCATTTATGTGTTAATTTAGAATGAATAACGTTATTGGTGGTGTATTTTATATTAGTCCTTGATTTGCATTTTGAGACAGGGAAGTTACAGGTTACAACAAACACGCGCCCGGGACTTTGGAATTGGGTTTTTTGGGTGAAATAAAGGGAGTGTGTGGGTCCTTTAGGTAGAATTGCACTTTGTGGTGAAGGTGATGTTAGGATTTTTAATTTCTCCATTTTTACCTTTTTAGCCCAAGTTATGCTCCATTTACTCTGAACAGTCTAAGTGGAAGGGCTGGCCGGCTAGCGGCTAGGTCAGCCGGCTCGGGTTGACTATTCATGTGAGACCTCAACTTCGAAAGGTCATAACTTCTTCGTCCGAACTCCGTTTTGGGTGTTCTTAGACTCTATGGAAAGCCCAATGAGTCAAGATTTCAGCCATGTTATTGTGGATGACATTGGGCAATCGAGCCGGCTAGGGTTGGCCGGTTAGGGCTGGCCAGCTAGGATTGGCTATTCATATGTGACCTCCAACTTTGGAAGGTCATAACTTCTTTGTCCGAACTCCGTTTTGGGTGTTCTTGGACTCTATGGAAAGCCAATTGAGTCAATATTTTTCCATGTTCCTATGGAGGACAGTGGGCAATCAGGCCTAGGGTTGGCAGGTTAGTGCTGGCCGGCTAGGGTTGGCCGGTTAGGGCTGGCCGGCTAGGATTGGCTATTCATGTGTGACCTCCAACTTCGGAAGGTCATAACTTCTTCGTCCGAACTCCGTTTCAGGTGTTCTTAGACTCTATGGAAAGACCATTGAGTCAATATTTTAGCCATATTCTTGTGGAGTACATTGGGCAATCGTGCCAGCTAGGGTTGGTCAGTTAGGGTTGGCCAATTAGGGCTGGCAGGCTAGGATTGGCTATTCATGTGTGACCTCTAACTTCGGAAGGTCATAACTTCTTCGTCCGAACTCCATTTTGGGTGTTCTTAGACTCTATGAAAAACCCATTGAGTCAAGACTTCAGCCAAGTTCCTATGGAGGACAGTGGGCAATCGGGTCAGATAGGGTTCGTCGGTTAGGGCTGCCGGCTAGGATTGGCTAGTCATGTGAGACCTCCACCTTCGGAAGGTCATAACTTCTTCGTCTGAACTCCGTTTTGGGTGTTCTTGGACTCTATGGAAAGACCATTGAGTCAATATACCAGAAATGTTCCTGTGAAAGGTAGTGTGTAATCATAACCTTGCTGAAATTTATGTTTTACACAGAGTGTGCAGGTTGCTTGGTTGTGTTAAAGTGAATAGTCGGGTTTTAACGTGACCATTGCATGACATGTTGTAGGCTGTTGTAATGGGTAAGAATTACCATGGGTTAGCATAAGGAAGGCTTTATGACATCATTTTTTTGATCATGTATTGATGAATGGAACTAAGATGGTTCTTGTCTGTGAAGGGACCGTGAGGTACCCTGTTGGATGGGTCCAAGATTGTAACCTTATTGTGTGTTATTGCTTCTATGAATAACATGCTTGAATTGATATGTGGCATGAAGGATATGATGGTTTGGAATTTGTATGCACTTTAATATAAATGTCAAAATTATGCATGGATGAATATGCATGAGTATGTATGCACATATAGTTCTCATTTTATATGTAGCATGGTATAAGTAGGCAATGGCATAATTGCATTGCATGTGCACGAAAACATCGCATGACATGGGTGTGAGTGCGTGGTTGGGATAGGCACTGTGTTAGGTGTTCGATGGAGTGTCCTAGGTACACGGTTGTGGATCAACACTGCGTATAGTGTTGATTAGTGGGCTCGGTTAATGGGACAAAGTCCAAATGAGTCGCACTGGTTAAGGAAATGGTAAAGGATAATTATGTGTCAGGTATCAGCAAGTTGGGATAGATTCCCCCTAGGGTGAAAGGCCTATCACTTATGGTCAGACATAGTCCCCCAGCAATCGAAGGTCGTAAAAGTATGCGGGTTTATGGGCGGGTTGGTGGAGCCATTACCTGAAAATGCAATGGTTGTAAATGAAAATGTGAAAAGATTAAGAACAATCTTTGGTTGTCATCGGAAAATAACAATAGTTCACACTTGGCATAGGAAGGTGTGAGGGAGTTGGTGAGTGACTCGAGATATGGGCATGATGACATTTCATCATGGCATACTGTGTTTGATCGTATAGACATTTTACTTGGATGTGTGTTTGTTGTCACGACCATTGCGTATGCAACCCAGGTGGGAGTAACCGCATAGGAGATTATCCTCTTGGGCTTTACTCAGCCATTGTGGACCCCTTTCGGGTACACGCGAGAAGGCGCGCTCCTTGAGGCCGTGAAGAGTAAACAAGAAGACGGGTTGTGGCCTTGAGAAGCATTTTTGTAAAATATTATTAGAATAATCTAGTTTTAACATATTTTGACATGTAAAAGTGTAGAAGAGTTGTACATCAAACTCTTGTAAAATATTATAATAAAAATATATAGAAATGGGTCTCGATATATGAGACATGTGAGTGTGATATCGAAACAACCAATATTCAGAGATTTCCGCGGGTTGAATTGTATGATTGAAATTTGGTTATGTGTTCGGTGTCTCAAATGTCAATTGATGCATGGAGTTAATAATATGCATGAGTAGGCATATGTCATATAGCACTCATTATATATAGCATAGTATGAATAGGCAATGGAACATTCTTTGCAAGACGAGAAAATTGCAATTTTCGGAAAAAGAAGACAAAGCAGTAATTTAGGTAAAATCGAGAATTTTTAAGATATCGGATGACAAAATGGACTTGGCAGATTTGGAATCATACCATGAAATCTAAGCTCTGCATTGAATTTCATCAAATTCAGAGGCAGTCGAAATTTGCAGTTTTCGAGGCCGCGGGTATCGGGTGCCATAAAGCGACATGTGGTGATAGTCGCGCATGCGTGTCTTCGTGTGAAACATGTTGCATGAGTAGAGATGATGTGGGACCGAGATAGTGCCCAGTGTCAAAAATCCGAAATAGGACATAAGTGGCATTATTTTGAATGTTTAATGAGAAAAGACGAAAATGATAGTGTCTTAACACTCCCAAAATTAAAAGACAAAAAAACATTGAGGAAATTTGGAGAAAAAAGGGGCAGTGGCTAGTTTATGGTTTAGAGAGAGAAGGTGTGTATGTCTACAGATTTGCGATCGTCGGATCGTCGGTTTGCGTGAGACAAGAAGCAAATTTGCTCTGCAGTGAGGCGGGGCTGCAGCGTGGGCCTTGGATTTGGTGGAGTTAAAGTGGCTCTGAGAGGAGGATCTTTTCCTACTTGTGTTAATCCTTGTTTAAGAACCATGTAAATGGTTAGGAACGTTCTGAGCTTGTTTTAGCCGTAAACTCGGTCTTAAAAGATTTGAACCATGTGGAGAAAATTCCTATTTTGTGTGGTTGTGAACAGTAACCCGAGGGTTACACTGTTCATGTGAATAGTAACACGAATATTTTTGTGTGAATTTTTATGATGTTGAGTGATTCAAAATGAATTGCTTGTGTTTCCTAATTAGTTCGTGAGGCTAATTTTGAATGTCCATTGTGAATTTAATAACGCATGGTTGTTTGGATTAATTATGTTAATATATATGCATGTGAATATATTAGCATGAATGTGTTGTAATTGGCATCGTACATTAAAGTATCTTATTTGGGGCGCATAGAATATTAAGGAGTGAGTGCATGACATGAAATAAGAAAGAAAAATGAAAATGTTTGTAGAAAGGAATTTCGACGGAAGATTTTAGAAGAATTGTGTTGAGAGATGGTCGACAATTGCGTGGGAGGAGCCCATTGAATTTTTTGGAAGGTTCTCCAACATTCATCTCGGAGGGTAGTCGATATTTTTACAGACCTCGGTAGTGTGTTTTCAAGAACAAAAGCTTTTGTTTTGAAACCAGTTATTTACTCGCATATTGGCTTAAGTATGTGTAGGGAGTCGGGTGAGGACTGGGACATGGGATTGATCATGTAAGGCATTCGAAGTAGGTTCATGTAATTGCTTAAATGTGATTGTTTGCCATGCATGTGCACTTAGGTGGGAGTAACCCAATCCTTCTCCTATAAATTTTCTCTCTTGGGTTCTTCTCCCACCTGTAGGATCCTGACTGGGCTGAGAGATCTGAGACAGCCTCATTAGAGGCCTTTTGAGAAGAAAGCCGGGTTGTGGCTTTGGTAGTTATTTTACATATACATATTATAATGTTGTAATTTTAATATATGTTGTATTAAGAGTAGTGTAAAAACTCTTGAACCATGATATATATTTGGTTGGGATGGTTATATTGTGAGTATTGATGCAGGGGCCTAAGTGGCCATTATTTTACTCGCATTTGGACCTTGTGTGGTCATTGTACACTTGTTTGGGACAGGTTGTATTTGGGTAGAGCTCCGTGCAAAGGGTCACGCGATTTTCATAATGACGGTGTCGGGTAACGAGCATCACGGCTATTCCGCGGGTTGACGGGTTGTCGACGGACACCACAGTTTAGGGCGTCCGCGACGGTATCGAGCTTAGATTATCTGAATACCTAGGGCTTGAGGGACTTGGGCTTAGGCCATGATCATTAAGGTTTAAGAAAATCACAGCTTAGTATAGATTAATGTTAGGGTTTAGGTAGGTGACTGCCTAGGAAGTCATGGGACAGGATTAGAACATTGCATGCATGGTGTTTGATGTGTGATGGTGTGTATAACATGAGTTGTATGTTATGTGATAGTGTGATCAAGTGTGTGAATTGTGATTGAAATTGTATGCTTGGTGAATAGCATAGGAAAAATGTTGAACACTAGGGTTAGTGTGAGAACAAGTGTTTGGGAAATTTTGGGCAACTAGTCCATAATTTAATGAAAATAAATAAATTAATAATGGATAAAATAAATTTTAAGAAATTTATTTGTGTTTTTGGAAAATGAAAAAAAAAAAAAAAAAAAAATATATATATATATATATATATATATATATATATATATATATATATATATATATATATATATATATATATATATATATATATATATATATATATATATATATATATCTCTATATTTAAGGAGAATGTTCAGTGAGTGGGAATGAGGAAAAAAGAAAGAAGAAAGCGAGTAGAATTGGTTGAAATGCTACTACCCAGTTTGTGTCACGATATCTGATAGAGTGTATGCATTGACATAACTAAGGCGTGCCGGTGAGTTGGGAAGCATGTCACAATACAATCGGATTGTATCATAGCCCAGTGGGACGGTTTGGGGCGAGGAGTGTGTCACGATACAATCGGTTAATGTCGTGGCCAGTACGAAGACTTGATTGGGAGTGAGGGTCCGCGTCTGATAAGTGTATCGTGATAGGAAGGAAAACGAAAGTGGGAATTGTGTCACAATGCAATATTTGTATCGTGACAGAGGACCGGTTGAAATTTGGCGTGTCATGATACAATGGATTGTATCGTGTAGTGAGGCGTGTATTAGTTGTGTCGCGATACAACCTGACCCGGGATTCTGCAGTCTGAGGCGGGCTGCGATACGTGCAGGGGTGGCTTTTGTATAGTAATAGGGGCGCGTCACGGCTGCGGCCGCGACCACGGTGCTCCGCGATCTGCGCTTGGCACAGCTGACCGCAGCAGCGGCGGCGTGCGCATGGGCACAGTCTTTGGGTGTGTCGCGTCTGACCTCGACACGGCCGACGAGCCCTGCTTGTTTCTGGCGGCTGCGCTGAACACGGCCGGGGAGGGCCACGTCTGATCCCATGTGCCCCGCAACCAGCGCCAATACCTAACACAGCCCAGACTGGGTGTAGTGCGCACGGCCTGTCTTGTGTGAGCTGGAGTCAGGTCTTGTTACCTTCAACCCACCCCCAGCCCGAGTTTGGACTCGGTGCTTTGTTTATGAGTCCTGTTTGGGACCTTACTTTGTTCATGAACCTTTGTTCACGAGGTTTTTAAAAAAAATAAAATAAAATAAAATAAAATAAAATCACATGAAATAAAATTTTTTAAAAATGAAAATTTCAAAAATAAAATTTTTGATGTTGATTATTGACGAGGCCTTGCGGTGTAATAAAATGAATGCACATGTGCGCGAAGTGCATCACGTAGCCCTGAAGTAATATAATTGTACTTAACGTACGGATGCTGATCACGGGGAAAGGTGAATTGACTACAGGGAGGTTACGCTTTGAGACAATACTCGAATAATTGATTCTAGGAATTAAAATTTAAGTAAGAAAGCTAAGTTAAAAATTTATTGATTACGGTAAATTAATGGTGTTGGCGCCTAGGGTTAAATCTCCCACATCACGTTCGATGGATTACTTTTCTAAGATATTGTTATTCAATATATTTGTAATATGTCAGTAGGCGGGGAGTGATCTTGCCTCAGAGATATCCTCTCTCGAGGTATATCGCCTATCTCGTGAGATAGAGATCGAGTATATCTCTATCTCGACTCGGTATTCAGGAAATGCTTAAATGTTACAACTGGCTACCACACCTTCGAGGTTCGAATATCTCGTGGCAAGATCGGCTAAGGCTACTCTGCCGGATCCACGAGATACCCTCATCTCTGAATCTCGGATCTCCGGTGCGATTAATAACATTGGCCAGGACATTTATCACTATAATTGTAATGCGGGTATAGAGTAAGATATAATAATTAATATGATGAATAACATGAGGTCGAGCTTTAATCCATTATGTAGCGGGGTTTTGATGCCAACCATAGAAGAGATCTAGAACATCATCGGAGAAAGATCCGTCGTCTAGTCTTAAAACATCATCATATTATCGAAAATAATATCTAACTATGAGAATCGGTCCAAATCCGAAGCGTTCTCGAGTCGTGATGCTCTGGAATTCGTGCCTTTCGTATCTCCGTCTGAATTTAAAGCCATTCGTACTTTAAATGATGAGGTCACCGGATTTTGGCGACGTCGCGATAGTAGCGTCGCGGTAGTGGTGTGTCATGACGTGGTGGCGTGGCGACGTGGTGGCGTCCTGACGTGGCCGGTCATTCCTTGCTGCTCCTCGTTGTTCGGCTGCGAGTGCTGCTGCGCTCGTGAACGCAGTAACCACACGGACACAAAATCGGGGATCTAACCAAAAACTATAAAATTGACTATAAAATAAATGTGAAAAATGAGCGACAGAAGCGAGTGTAAGATGAGTGTTTTAGGCACTCATCCACACCCCCAAAACAGTTTCTTGCTTGCCATCAAGCAGAAGCGGAAACTCTAAACCGGGACCACCTTACACTTTATAGACATAATGTAACTAACACTAAGGCAGTGATGCATGCTGAAAAATAGGGGATCGATTTCAGCGACTCACACATACCTTGTTTTGCTCGATGTTCATTGAAGGCATCTGAGATATTTGATTTTGATGGTCGATTGAGATAGGTGAAACTGACTAGTGCATCAAATCCCATGGTGTTCAATAGCCTTTCCCAAAGTCCCCCATGTGCTTATATTGGTGACCTCGAGGAATATGCCTAGGTTAGATACCCCTAAACTTATTTCAGCTCACATTAGGAAGAAGCTAACTAGGAAAGGATAGGAACGCACCCATTTATTCATGTCCTCATACTTAGAAATTTTCTACGTACCTAAAACAAAATAGAAGAAGACCTATTGCCAAGAAGTTTTAACCGAGTGTTCCTGTAGCGGGGATCCATTGGTGACTCCCCACCAGTTGGCTAAGGGCACCGGGCATTCAATTCCCTTGAGCTTCACCGAGACACTCAACGAGCTCGAGGCCCTAGGTTGCGTGAATGATCCGTCTTGCATCCCATGTAGCGGGCGGTGGGAGTCAATGACTCCGGCCGGTTGGCTCGGGCATTAGGCTTTATATGGGGCCCCTCGGCGTAAAGATTCCGATTGGATGATCAGAAAACATTCTTATGCATATACCTATTTTGTCATATTTCTTTTCTTTTCTCTTTTCTATTGTTTTTGTATTTTCTCTTTTTGGTTGGGGCTCGATCGCGATCCTCTTTTGATTGGGTGTCCCGTCGCTCAAATGGATTGAATCTCCTTTGGAGTTGATGAACTGGTAGTTGATTCGGCTTTTGTCATGCTCTAAGAGAGATCCTTTAGTGTGTGAGGTGTAGTGGGTTTTGAGAACTAGTTTCTTGACTGGGATTGATTCACTAGCCCTTTTCAACTATTCAACCTAATTAGAGCATCAAGCAAATGTGCATTTGAGCAAGTTTATAGTGACAATCCAAAATTGATCTCATTCTCCAAAATGACACACATGTATGCGATCACTACATGCAAAAATGTCCTAAAACACACGCAAACAACTAACACATTACTCATTAACATGAAAGTGTGATGTAAAACAAACTAAAACTAAACCTAAACACCACCAATAACTACATGCAATACTAAAAACAAAACACAACTAATATGCGGAACAAACTAAAAATGCATATACGGAAATCAAAACAACAATAAGCAAGAGCAAAAAAAAATAGTACCACATCAACCGTCCCCGAACAAAATATCGGTGTCACTCAACGGTAAGATATAAACAATATAGAGTAAGGGGACTCCACGAAGATCCTCTGGGGTGGAGGTGGTGGAGGCCAGGTGAGAAAACCGGGGCTGGGTGTTTGGGCTGCATAGGCTAACTGCTATTTGTAGAATGATGGCTGATTGGCCCGGAATTTGTCACTTGTATCGGCCATAGCGCCTCCGTATCACGGGTAGAGGACTCGGTGCTCTTGGGTCTCATCCGAATGCGTCAAAGCGGCTGGGTGGTGGGAGCACGGGTGCAAGATCTGGTGACGGAGGAGGAGAAACGACCGCCTGAGGCTGCTGGGGTGGTGGTGGAGGTGGGTGGGAACGAGGTGGTGGTGGAGGTGGGTGGGACGAGGGCGCCTATGTCATCCTAGGTGTCGCTGGGAATCAAACGAGCTCGATGTCGGGGAGGCTTCGTCCTCGTCGGGGCTCGTGGCTGTCGTAAGACCTCGGGTTGCGGGACACGGAGTGTATCCCAGCTTGGCTGGAAGCCATGGCATGTCGGATGAAGCCCGGAGCCTCATTATCGTCGAGGCACCCGGCTTGTTGCTGAGCCAAAGATCGAAAGAGTCTGCGGGTTCATTTTCGCGTCCGGTTATGGAGGATCGCATCTCACATAACTGCGCGATCAGATAGTATATCACGGATGATGGCGAAGTTGAAGCGAAGGTGGCGGGGAGCATCACCTCACACACGTGCGTCGTCGGGATGCAGGCGGAGCAGATGGGATGGATGTACTGAGCAGCAGAGATGGGCTGATCTTGGTCTTGGGATTGACCGCATGGCGCCTTTGTTGATCCTCCGCTCACCGGCCTTTGGTGTCACAGCGGATGACCTCGGGGTGAGTCGGGTTCTTTCAGCGAATTTGATCAGAAAGGGTCCGGTGGGACATGCTCCCAGGCCATAGAGAGCATTGATGCGACTCATGCTAAAGTCGACCAATACGCCCCGCACCCGGACCCTTTTAAGGACATGGGAAGCGAGGTTGGCGTAAAATTCTCGTACTACGCTCATCGCCGCTGGACAAGGGGGTTGGCATAAAGCACGCCACCCCTTAGCCTCGATAGTCTTTCTGAAGAAATCATCGGGAGTGATGAAACCCCTTCTCTTTGTGAGCAGCGGTTTTGCAAATGGTGCCAAGCTAGCTCGGCGGCCTCATATTCTGAGCAACGAGGCATCGAATGTGGGAGGTCGGGTCCTCGTGGCCAGGCTCAGCAGCGGGCAACCGCCTCTTGCCGGTTTATATTGACCTAGAACACGTGGTAGTGGCCCAAAGTAGGCACTGCGACAGACAAAGCTCCTGAGCACCTAATGTGCTAGAATAACTAAGACTCAAGACTCAAATTCTAACTCAAGACTAAAGACCTACTCTAGACTAAAAAGACTCTAATGAACACTTATAAGCCACGAAACCACCTGGAGTACAAAGGTACCACAGAATCGACCCTTGAAGCTAGAGCCCAGAGCCTGATGAGAAATGCCACAATGACCGAGGCCCAGGGAAGAGGGTGGCTTCGTAGAACACAATGGGGGAATTCGGAGGAGGAACAATGGAAGGCCTCAGGCCGGTGGACTAAGAGCTCAGGCAAGTCCGGTGAAGCGGCGGGTGCCGCGGAGAAACTAGGGTTTAATTTTGGAGTGTGTGCGGTGAAAGCCGAAATAGGCCCGATCTTGGGCTTAAAACAGGGTGACGTCGCGACGTGCGGGGTCACGTCGCGACGTGACAGAGAGCGGATTTAATCCACGTCGCGACGTTGGAGGCCACGTCGCGACGTGACAGAGGCATATTAAAATGACGTCGCGACGTGGAGGATGACGTCGCGGCGTGCGAGACAATGCGAATCCACGTCGCGACGTGAAAAGACAACGTCGCTGACGTGACGGAGGAATATTACAAATTGACGTCGTGACGTGAAAAAGACGCGTCGCTGGCGTGACGGTGAAGTGTACAAATTGGCGTGGCGGCCCGGTGAAAACCTGCGATCGCTGACGTGGCGAGAAAATCGAGCATATCGAGATTTCCGCGAACATGAACCCCCTCTCGTACTTGCTGACTCTATGGGCTTATGTCGTAGTTGGAGCAGAATCTCCCCGACACGCATCAAGCGCATCCTGAAAGTAAACAAAACAAACGAAATACAAATCACAAATAAAGCCCGAAGCCTAAAATGTGAGAAGAAAATAAACAATAGAACTTGGAGCCAGACAAAAGGGAAAGTTTAAGAACACTTGGGTTTGCCTCGAAGCGTATGTTTAATGTCGTTAGCTTCAATGACCTTTGAATCTCAACTGTGCGAACCTTAGGATAAATAGAAATGCTTATGCACATCCTTATAGTGCTCACTCACAATGCTCAAGGTGGATGAAATGTCTCTACATACATGCCCCTTGCCGCTTCTTAGTGTCTTTACGTGCGTAGCGGTTTATCAAGTTTTCTCATCGCGCGCAAAATCTACGTGTATTGAAGTTCAGAAGTATCTTCATTTGGATCATCGTCTCCCGGGATGCTTCATGGGTTAGAAATACATGGAAAGTAATTTGTCTCCTTGGACTCTCAATTTGAGCTCACCCTCTTTGGCATTGATTTGAGCCTTTCCGAAGTAGCAGCCGGGAAGGGTGCAGTATGATGGGCGGTCGTCTTCCTCCGTATCAAGAATGACAGAAATTACTTCAGTAGGACAAATTTACCAACTTTCACAAGGACATTTTCGATTATACCACGAGGATGTTGGTATGACCTGTCTGCAAGTTGTAAGCTGATTGTAGTCGATTTCGGTTCTCCCAGCTTTAGCCTTTTAAACATCGTAAGCGGCGTGAGTTGATCTTTGGCTCCTGAAAATCACACGAGGGCTTTTCAGTGCACCGGTTCCCTATGGAGACGGTATAGCAAAAACTACCGGATCTTATGGTTTTGGGGGAAGCTTCTTTGCGGGATGGCCTTTGCATTCCTCAATTAAGGCGATGGTCCCATATTCCTCCAACTTCTTCTTACTCGCCAAGATCTTTTTCATGAATTTCACATAACTTGGCATGTTCTCCAGTGCCTCCAAAAATGGTATATTAATATGTAGTTTCTTGAAGATGTCAAGAAACTTTGCAAACTGCTTCTCTAACTTTCTTTAACCTGCGGGGATCACCACGGAATTGGTATGACGAGGTTAAATACATTTTTGTGCCGTTTCGTTGTTCCTTCCCGACTTTATTATCTTTATTGCTCGTATCTCCGAGGGTTGCTCATCTTGCATCAGTCCTTTGGGATGCTTTGAGGTCTTGCTCCTTAATTTTCAATTCTCTTGCGCTAGTAGCGGCCGGGATTTCAACTCTTTTCCACTCCTTAGAGTGATAGCTTTCTGTTACTCTTTCCACTTCTCCTCTGCAGGGTTTATACGAATTGCTTGGTAGCGAACCACATTTGCCTTTACATCATGGTTGCCATTTGGCCATTGTGCCTCCAAGCTTCTCATTGATCTTTGTGATTGTTTAAGCCCGAGTTTTTCTTCTTTGCATGTGTTAGCCTTCGTTTCATTCATAAAGGCATAGTGGGAAGTTAACATAAATGCCGAGCTTATTACAAATCGACTTTTTCTCGGGGGTGGTTATTTAATTCGGTTTGATAATGTATTATTACGATTGTTCATACCCATATCATGATTGATGCGACTATTAAGTTCTAATTATTCGCCACCCTTGGCCACGATTCGGTCGGTCGATAGCTGACTTCCCCCATCGGTCCTTCTTTACATTTGTAGTTGACTACGGCGAACACGGACACATCTTGGGCTTGTTCAGCATAGGGTTTCTTTGTTGACATTCCACACTATCTTTGTCCTCCACAGGTCACCTGACTCCATGGAGTGAATACGTATGGCATGTCTTTGTTCCTATTTGTCTATTTAGTTGTTTAGTCAGCTGAGCCACATGATTTACCAGATTGTTGAGGGTATTTGCATTGTGCAGTGCCACCGCAGTGTTTGCGGGTGTAGCCTTCTCTCTGGGCCAGCGATTAGTGTTGGTTGCGACATCTTCCAATATCTCATACGCCTGGTCTGTGGTTTTCTTCATCGATGATCCTCCGGTGACATCCCCATCATTTATTCGGGTTGCATTTTCTCGGACCATTGTAGAGGTGTGGACTTGCATCCATCGGTGAGTCGGTGGTAGGGACCTTACGCGATAATTCATAGAGGCTTGTCCCGTACCTGCGCGAGTTCTCCCCCTCCTAGTTGACCAAGCGTATTGATCTCTTGCACAAGTTGTGCAATTTTTGAAAGGTGGAAAGAACTTGGTCGAAACTTTTGTATAAATCGTTCCATGTAGTAATGGAATACGGTGGTGGTAGTTGCTTGATGTTTTTGGCTCACATCCACACAGGTGAAGTGGGAACAAGCCGTAATCTTAAGAGGCTTCTTCGAGTAACTTTCAGTTGTACTTGATGGTATACGCAGGCCGAAGGAAGTTAGTCAAATGCATGTTTGGATTCTCATGGGGTAGTCCACGTAGACGAAGATGTTCTGAAGCATACGTAGTGGTGACTGATTCGAAATTGTTCTTGAATCGGTGGTAGTCGATCGTATCCCGAACAAGCTGTTGGTGGTAAAGCGAACTCATCTAATAGCATGGGATCGTCTAGGCGCGTATAAATGGCACAGGCGCTTGATTCCTTCCGTGATTCCCATTTCGGCTTCTCTGTGGTTCAGTTTGTTCAACGCTAAAATCTTGTTCTTCAGTGTTTTCCATGACTATTGGAATTCTAATCTGTTATGTTCTGTTCTCGACGCGATACGTGCGGAGAGTATTTACGGCTCGGGATCCACACAGATGTCAATTAGTGATTTTCACATGCATGTACTCCTTTGAAACGCCACTACTTGATAACACACGAACTAACCCAAAACTAATTACAGCGCTTGTAAAAATAACAAAAGTAACGAAAAATTGAGAATACTATCCTATGTACTCACTTTTCTATATCAATTTAAAGCCTTTCCACAGCCCCGTGGCATAAAAAACTTAATGATGGCAGCGGTGTGTAAAATGAATGCCTATGTGCGCAAGTGTAGCCCCAGTAATATAGTGTATAGCGTCACGGATATCGATCCACGGGGAAGGTGAGATTGACTACGGAGAGTTACGCACTGAGACTGATATCTGAATAATTGATACTAGGGTAAAATTTAAGTAAGGCTTCTGACTAAAAATTTATTGATTCACGGTGAATTAATGGTGTTTGGCGCCTAGGAGTTAAATCTCACATCCGCGTTCGATGGATTACTTTTCTAAAGATATTGTTATTCGATATATTTGTAATATGTCAATGGCGAGGTGATCTTGCCTACTAGATATCCTCTCTCGGGTATATCGCTTTATCTCGTGAATAGAATCGAGTATATCTCTATCTCGACTCGGTATTAGAAATGCTTAAATGTTAACCCCGAGAATGCCACCTTCAGGTTCGAATATCTCTATTAACTTGAATCGGCTAAAGAAATTTACTCTACGAATCACTGAATACCCTCATCTCGAGATCTCGGATCTCGGTGCGATTATGCTAACGTGGCGGACATTATCATATAATTGTAATGCGGGTATAGAGTAGATATGACAAATTAATAACAAATTTGAATAACATGAAGATCGAACTTTAATCCATTGTATGTAAGCCAGGGTTTGATGTAGCCCTAGAAAGAGATCTAGAACATCATCGGAGAAAAGATCAAATCGTCTAGTCTTAAAAACATCATCTATTATCCAAAAATAATATCTAACTATAAGGGAATCGGTCGAATCCAGAGCACTTCTTCCAGTCTGTCGATGCGCTCTGGAATTCCGTGCGCTCACCGTGCGTGCTCGATACCCTAATTTAAGGCCATTCGTACTTTAAATGATGAGGTCTGATTTTTGGTAGCGTCGCGACATTAGTGGCGATGGCGGCGATGGTGGCGTCGCGGCGTGTGATCACTTCCTTGCTGCTCCTCATTATTCCCAGCGCTTCAGGTGCTCTTTTCATCGATGAACGCAATAACCACACGGACACAAAATCGGGGAATCCTAGCCAAAAAAAACTATAAAATTATTATAAAATAAATGTGAAAAATGACGAACCGACGCGAGTGTAAGATGAGTGTTTTAGGCACTCATCAATTATGAATTAATAAAATGAAATTATGTCTTGAATTACCTATAGATGCATGGACATAGTGCATAAAATATTTTTGCTGTATATGAATAGTGTCTTGGGGCTGCGTTTATGCCTTGGAGATACTGCATTGAGTTTTAACTTTCCATTTGACATGTGTAGATGACTAGTCGAGGGCGAGGACGTAGAGGTTGTCCACGAGGTATTGGTCAGGCACCAGGATTTGACCGATATGGAAACTTTTGTCGGTGGGCTTTTTCTTTGGGATTTGTAGGTATTGCGGCTGCTGCTATTGCACGGGGCTAGTGCGACGAGGTAGGCGGGAGAGTCAGGTAACCCCTCCGAGGAGGTTCGGGCACATCATCCTCCGACATTCATGAGAAAGTCCGATAATTAGCGATTCGTGGGTTAAATGCGGTCGAAAAGGTGTTAGAGGCTATGAAGATTACCTCTTATGACCCGGGATTAGACCAGTGCGTTCGGCTGGGCGAGCCGTATGGTGGGCTGGGGCGAGACCTTCAGGAGCTGAAGGCGATGACATGGCGAGTTCGAGAGCTATTCATGGGTAAGTATTTTTGGATCTTTGAGGCATGCGAAGGCTCGGGAGTTCTAGAGTGAAGCGAGACGATGGCTTGTGATGGATTATGTGGCTAGATTCTGAGGAGCTAGCCCAGTTTTCTTGATGATTATCGTGGCCACGAACATAGCCAAGTAGGGAGGTTCGAGAATGGGCTGGGATTTGTCCGTTCGGGAGGTAGGATTGTATGACCGCTGATAGACATGGACTCCATGGTTGGGATGACCCTGACCATAGAGAGAGAGATCGAGGATACTCGGAGCACTCGGGATGCGGGTGTTGGTAGCAAGAGGGAGGATCAACCTTCTTTTAGTTCGGGGAAGAGGCAGAAGACTTCTACTTCTGCGGTTTCAAGACGGGGCGGGATTGGGCATTTAGTCGGGCGGGCGGATGATATGTGTTATCTGGAAACAACCTAGGCATGTGGTGGGATTGCCCCGAGAGACGGGGATCCCGAGTTTTGGGATAGCCGCAGTCCCGATTAGGCTGTAGAATAAGAGAGTATCTGATGGCGGAGGGGCGAGTGTGGGTCGAGGTGGTCTGGGGACTCACGGGCCGGGACTTCAGTCGACGGGGTAGGCTTGATATCTTGGCTACGATTGTGACTTGGGCATATGAGACGAGATTGCCCTAGGAGGCAGAGGTCTCATGGTACTGCAGGATGAACATACAAAGCAGCCGAATATGCAGGGTACGTTTCTACTCTTACACTTGTTGACTAGAGTCGCGTTTAAATTGGATGCATCATATTCATTCATTAATGTATCTTGTGTGACAGATTTGGAATTAGAGGTTGAGACCTTTAGAGAAGCCATGTGTAGATGTTCTTCCCTAGGATGTGGGGTGAGAGTTGACCTGATAGGTCGGGATTATGAGTTAGGGATCTCTGAGATTTTGCTCATGGTGGATCGTCGGGATTGGGGTGTCACAGTATGGCATCATTGCGTTCATGTGCACGGTAACATCGCATCGAGTCGGGTGTGGGTGCGTAGTATGGTCGTTCATTGGCACTCTTGGTGAGTGTGAGTTGGGTTTGTCTTTGGGACTACGTCCAATGAAGACTCATAGTTCGAATCAGGAAATGAAGAGTAATTAAAGTGTGTTGGGCAAAGCAAGAAGGGGGTCGTTAATCCCCTAAGGTGAGAAGCCTGGAGTTAGGGTGAAGGAGACCCGCGGTAGTATCCGAAAGATCCTGTGTGGGTGTAAGAGACCAGGGGAGATATCCCAAATTTACGTGAGTGTAAGAGACAGGGGAGCTATCTAATTTTTTGTGTGGAGTGTAAGGGCAGGAGAGATCCCAATTTCTGTGTGGGTGTAGAGACCGGGGAGATATCGAGGAATTTACGTAGTGTAAGGGCAGGAGCTATCAATTTACGTGGGTGTAGGGCCAGGAAGCTATTCTGAATTTCTGCGTGGGTGTAAGAGACCCGTGGAGAAATCCAAAATTTATGTGTGCGTGTAAGAGACCCAGGGAACTATCCTGAATTTCTGTGTGGGTGTAAGAGACCCGTGGAGAAATCCGAAATTTCTGTGTGGGTGTAAGAGACCCAGGGAGTTATCTCGAATTTTTGTGAGTGTAGAGACTCAGGAGATATCCCAATTTATGTGTGGGTGTAAGGGCCTGGGGGCTATCCGAATTTTTGTGTGGGTGTAAGGGCAGGGAGATGTCCCAATTTACATTATTGGTGCTTAGTAAAGGGCAGGGAGCTATCCCAAATTGTGGTGTATGAGGCAGGAAGCTATTAAATTTACGTATTGGGTGTAAAGACCCGTGAGTTATTCGAAATTTACGTGTGGTGTAAGGGCAGTGGAATGTCGAGTACGTGAATGTAAGGAGAGGCTGTGATGTAGAGGCCCAGAAAGTTATGTTGCCCGAGAGAGAAAACACACGGTCAAGTTATCACGTAGACTTAGAGTTGAGTAATAGGAGTCAGGAGTGACTCGAGATTTAGATACCCCTTTGGAAATTGCATTGGGTGTGTTGAGCCGGCAAGGGCTCGGTATATGGATGTCATTCATGACATGGACTAGGTTGACAGTCCATTGGATTGTCAGTGATTGTGACCTTGGGAAGGTCAGCGTTTACACACCAAGCAGGGTTGTGTAGGGTTACATGTTGTGTGGATTATATACAGGCGTTAGAGGACATGCTGCGAGCATGCGTCCTGGATCATAAGGATAGTTGGGAAGAGCAATTGCCCTTAGTGGAATGCTTTGCAACAACGGTCATCGAGCGAAAGTATACGAGATGGCACCATATGGGGCATTGTATGGGAGGCCATGTAAATCACCAATATGTTGGACCGAGGAGGGAGAGAGCTCCATCATTGATCCTGATCTGATTAGAGACACCTACGAGAAGGTGAGCTTGATACGACAGCGTATTCTCACGGCCGTAGGTGAAGAGCTATCTTGATGTCGACAATCCGAGCCTTAGAGTCGGAGTTAGGGGTCACGTCTTTGAAGGTGATGCCTAAGAGAGGAGTGGTCAAGTTACGTGGCGAGGAAGTTATCAGAAGGTTCATTGGGCCTTGAGATGCTCGAGAGGGTAGGCAGCATAGCGTGCCCGGTTGGCTGCAGCTGGCATGTCGGATGTCCACGGTATTTCACGTCTCCATGCCAGTGGTACACTCCAGGATCCGGCTCATGTAGTGGATTGGGGAGAGATTGAGGTTGACAGCGATGGGACCTTCGGAGGGACGGTGTGCATTATGGATAGCCGTGACCAGGTTTTTGCGACCTTAAGGCAGTGAGGCTAGTGAGGGGTGTTATGGCGTAGGGAGTGGAGGAGTCGCGATGGGAGCGCGAAGACACGATGCGGACCACCTATCCCTTCTTATTTAGGGATGAAGGTACGTGGTTTAGTCGTTTAGTACTTAAATGACTAGTTTACATGCATGGGGTAGTGCACGTCGCATATCCATGTGAATGGTTGTGATTGTCCAGAATTTCGGGACAAAATTCCTTTTAAGGAGGGGAGAATGTAAGACCCGAGAAAATTACAATTTTCGGAAAAAGGGCAAAACGGTAATTTTGGTAAAAATCCTGAATTTTTCTAGATCTCGGATGATGAAATAGATTTCACTGTTGGAATCCTCTCGCGAAATCTAGCTACCACTTCGAATTTCTTGAATTAAAGCGGTCGGAATTGCACGTTACTGAACCATAGGGTATCGGATTGAGTAAAACGACATGTGATGTGACAAGTCACCTGTAACATGTACTCATGTGACACATGTTGCATGAGTAGAGATGATGGAAATGAATGGCCGAGATAGTGCAGTGTCAAGGAATCCCGAGAAATGGGACGCCAGAGTGGCTATTTGAATGTTTAATGAGGAAAAAGACAAAAGAGCCAATAGTGTCTTCTTCTCCAAAATTAAAAGACAAAGAAAAACGTGAGGGGCTGGAGAAAAAGGATGCAGTGGCTGGATTTTCTGGTTTTTAGAGAGAGAATGTGTGCTTTATCTCTAGATTTGCGGCCGTCGGTTGTCGGTTTCGACCAGGAGCAAGAAGCAAAGGCGCTCTACGTGAGAGCTACGCGTAGGCCACTGCGATTTGGTGGACTTGAGCAACTCCAAGAGGGAGGGATCTTTTCCTACTTGTGTTAATCCTTGTTTACAAGAACCATGTAGTGGTTAGGAGCGTTCGAGGCTTGTTTGGCCATAAACTTGGTCTCAGCTACGAACCATGTGGAAAATTCCTATTTTGTGTGGTGTGAGCAGTGGCTTAAAGGTTACATTATTCATGTGAATAGTAACACGAATATTTTTTACGTGGTACATGATGTTGAGTGATTCAAAGGAAATGGTGCTTGTGTTTGCTAATTAGCGAAGTAGGCTAATTTTTAGTGTTATTGATGTAATTTAATAACATGATTTGTTTGGATTAATTATGTTGTATTTGTATCATGTGAATATATTAGCATGAATGTTGGAATTGGCATAATGCATTCCATATGCCACAGCAGGGCACCTAGAATATTAGGAATGAGTGCATGACATGAAGTGAAAAATGAAAATGTTTGTGAAAGGAATTTCGAAGGAAGATTTTCGGTATGTTGGGAGATGGTCAACTGATTACACGTCGGAGGAGCCATGGTGTTTCGGAAGGTTCTCAACACGTGCGCCTCGGAGGTAGTCCCGATATTTTTGAGACCTCGGTAGTGTGTTTTTCAGAACAAAAAGCTTTTGTTTTGAGAAACTGATTATTCCTCTCATATTGGCTTAGGCATGTGTGAAGTCGGTGAAGGACTCGGGACACGGGATCGATCATATAGGCATTCAGTGGGTTCATGTAATTATGCAAATGTGATTGTTACCATGCATGTGCACTTAGGTGGGGAGTAACCATGTAGGAAACTCTCTCTGCTGGGCTTTGCTCACGCATTAGAGATCACCATTTGGAGTACGAGGAGCGGTAGGGAAGGCAACACTCAATGAGGCCTTTTGAGAGAAGAAAAGCAGGGTTGTGGCTTTGGTAGTTATTTTATATACATGTATTAGAATCTTGTAATTTTATTATGTTGTGGCATTAAATGGTGTAAAAACTCTTGAACCATGATATATATTTGGATTTGGGATGGTTATGTTGTAGTGTATTAATGCGTGTGAGGGTGGCCATTATTTTCGCATTTGGACCTGTGTGGTCATTGTAAACTTGTTGGGACGGATTGTGGCTGGGTGAGCTCCCCATGAAGGCTCTGCAGATTTTCATAGGGTGGTGTCGGGTGGCTTGACATCCATGACTATTAAGTGAGTTGACAGGTTATGGGACACCCGGTTTGGGGCTTCACATTTGTATTGCATTTCATATGCATGGTGACATCGCATAGCTTAGGTATGAGTGCATGGGAAAAGATCGACCATTTGTGTTTGGTCGATGGTATGTTGTAGGTACATGGTAGATCAACACGGAGTGTTTGGTGTTCGATGATGGGCTCGGTACTTTGGACTACGTCCAATGTAGTCTCACGGGTGCATTTCTTATAAGAGGCGTCGATGCTTTTGAAGTAGGCGTTTATGGCTTGTCCATTGTTTTTAGATAAAGCAGTTTATCGAAGATTGTCGATGTTTTTAATAAAGCTGATTTGTGGAGACTATCCACTGCTTTTAGATAAAATAGTTTATAGGAGATTGTCAATGTATGAATAAAATAGTTATCGAAACGTCGATGTTTTAGATAGCTTGGTTGCTCCCGGAAGTGTCAATGGCACAGATAAAAGCGGTGTGGAGGGTTGTCCGATGGTTGATTTATAAAACAAAAGATTTTGTTTTAGATAAAGGTCATTGGGTGAAACACCAGCGACAAAACTGGTTCCCTTTAACTTGGCATATGCATGTGTGAGGGGTCGGGAGGACTCGGGGCATGGGATAAGGTGAGTCACGTTCTCATCGCTGACATGTAGACATTCAGTGGAACATGCATGTTTGCTTGAATGTGGAATCTCGTGCATGTGCACTTAGGTGGGAGTAGCCCTTGTAGGAATTCTTCACTATTAGGCATTGCTCACCCCGTCGTGAGACCCCTTTCATCACGGGGTGGCATAGGGAGATGGCACTCGATGGGCCGTGATTGTGAAAAGAATGGATTATTGGCTTTGATTTATATTTACAGTAAAACATGTATTAGAATCATTAATTTTTGTTATATATTTTATTTACAAAGTAATCTCATTAACTCTTATGGACTATGGTTTATAGTCATGTGCTTATATCTTGAGTATGGATAAATGGGCCTACGTGGCCATTTTACTCGTATGTGGACGGTGGTCATTGAATAATATTGGGCCCATCTTGCCATGTAATTGTATAGGTTGTATTTTGGGTAGAGCTCCCAGTGCAAATGGGGGACTCTGCAGATTTTAAGATGTCGGTATCGGAAAAGGGGATCACGGTGGTGTGGTGTCGGGTTACCCGAGCATCCATGAAGTGTCTCCGTGGGTTGGCGGGTTATCAACGGACCCCCTCGGGTTTTTGGGATCATGACTTGGTATTAGAGCTTGGGTAAGCGACTACCTAGGGAGCTGAGTGTGGGTATCCACAGTATGGTCGATAGTTCGGTCTTGGCTATATATCAGAGTCTAGATACCACGAATACCTAGGACTGTTGGGCATGGATTTGATCATTGCATGGTGTGCATTATATTTTTTGTGTTCTAACATGCTCAATGTTTGTGTGTTACAAATTGTGTGAAATATATGCATGACATGATGTATATAGTAAATGATGAATACTAGGGTTAGAGAACATAACCTTAGGGGTTCTGAAAATAAATGAACATGATAGTCCGAGAACTGATTTTTATTAGTATTTGGCATTATGCACCACTAAGGAAAAAGGGATGAACGGTGTAGTTCATGGTGTTAAAGTCTATTAGTGGTTGGCATGTGCACTACTAGTTAGACTGAGATAGAAATTTGATAACTGTTGCTATATGACACGTGTAGATGGCTGCGGAGGAAGAATTCGCGGGGATGGTGGCGGAGTAACCCATGACCATAGGCTTTTGACTAATAGACCTTCATAGGAGATTGTTATTGTTTTGTGCCCTTATGCGAGAGCGGAGTGTTGTTATTTGCCACCATCCTTACCAGTATTTGGTGCGATTAGAGGAACCTGAGGGGGGTTAAGTAACCTCTAGAGGTTCGAGGCACATCATCCTCCGGCCCTCAAGGGAGGAGGAGATCCGATGGTGGCAGGTCATTGTTTCCAACTATTCAGAAAGGATATGAGCGCTAGTGATAAGAGGAAGGAGAGCGACCTTATTCTAGCTCCGGGAAGAGCGAAGACTTTTTGCTTCGCGCAGATCTCGGGACGGGTAGGTGGCCACGGGGCCAAAGGCCAAGGTCAATCATTCAAGGGTGGGAGAAATTTTGTTAAAGAGGGAAGAATGTAAAACCCTATAAAATTTAAAATTTTACGAAAAATAGCGAGAATAAATAAAATTGTTGGAATGGCTCGAGAAGCACAGAAAATTCTCGATCTCGGATGTTGATGAATGGACTACACCATTGGATTCGTCTCGCGATATCTAGCTACCTAAAAAAAATTTGTCGAATTCCAAGACTATCGGATTATTTGATTTTAAAGGCGTCGGGTCCGGGTGGACCCAAACTAGATTTTGAGGAAAAAAAATCACCGAAAGTAAAAATGAATTAATTAAGTTCATTTAAAGTAAATTGAACTTGAACGAATGAAAATGTCGTTGTTTGAGGGGTGGAGCGGATCCGGACAAGGTCGAGTGACACGTGGCGCATTAGAGCCACTCGTGACTTAAGTGAGGAAGGCGGGGAAAAGGAGGGAGAAAAATTTTCATTTCCCCCTCGGCAGTGCATGAGAGAGGGATAGGAGAGGCTCTTCATTCTCTCGATCTGAGTCCGGGTAGTCGGTTTCGTCGGAGGGCGAGGGGGACAAAAGTTCATGCATCGATGAGGGCTACATGGATCTTTGACTCGAGTTACTCCAAGGTTTCATGCGGAAGGTTGAGAGTGAAGCTTGGGTTCGGAGAAGTGTTCTTGAACTCCTCCTTGGTGCTCACGCTTCAGAGGTATGGAACCTTCCTACCGGGTTTGTTATGTACCCGTCGAGAGAGTGTACGTACATGTGATACTATAGGGGTGTATAAAATTGCAGAGTGTCACATTGTAGTATTTTGAAGACGAAATTATAAAATGATAAATTATGGAACCGGGTTTGTGTATGAGAATAAGAGATTTTAATTGTCATTGTAAAGGATATGGAAATCATAATCAAAGTGAGATGGGCAGAATAGAAATAAAAAAATAAGTTAAGTGCAAAATTAAAGGATGAAGGACTATATTGCAATTAAGAGTAAAGTTGATATTATAAAGAGGAAGACAAAAACCAAAATTTCATTTTGGTCTCAAATTTAACCCCTGTAAACCGTAGGAGAAGAAGAGAGCAATGAGAGAAGAAGAGGAAAAAGAAGGAGAAGGAGAAGGAGAAGAAGTCCAAAAATCAGGTATGTTGTTGTCTTAGAATCAAGTGTATTTGGATTCTTAAGGTTTGTTATCGAGAATAGTTGGTCACTTTGAAGTGCGAGTTTTGTGCAAAGATCACATAAACCTTTGAATTTTTGGGGTTATGAGAGTAAAACCCCAATTGGTGGAAAATAACAATGGAATCATCCAATTATATGGTTTTTATAAAGAATTGGTGGACCTTAGGTTGAGTTCTTGGATTTTCACCTAGGGTTTTGTGGTATGAGTTCCAAACCACCAATTCAAGAGTTGTGAAGTTTTTTGAGATGAATTCCATGATAATTCTTGAGGTGTTATGAATTATAGAGTTGTATGAAGTGAATTGGTAGCAAAGTGGCAAAATAACAAATTTGGGCAAATTTGGGGTGTGCCGGTACGTGTACGGGGGTGTCTTGAGTCACGGGTCACCCGAGAGACGACAATGGAAATTTTGCATGTCGACATGTACCGGTACACGTAACGAATGCAACATGTACCGGTACACATGTCAGGGTAATACCCGGTACATGTGTGCCCAAAATGCCCAGAATGCTATGTTTTTGTGTAATTAAGCCTGAATTCGTACACCAATAGTTTAGGAACCTTATTAAATGATTAAGATAGGTTCGAATAAGGTTAGAACTTCGACAGCGTGGCGTGCCTTGCCGCCTCGTGATATTCGTTGAGTGTGACCTAAGTCTAGAAAATAAGTTAAGTTGCAATTGTAGCAGGCAGTGTACTTGTTGTATTCGGTTGAGTGTAGATTAAAAAGCAAAGGCGAAGGGATAAGTGTGGGACTATGCTCGAGTTTGGCAAGCAAAGGGTGAGTGTTCTAAACTCATTTTCCAAATACTAGTGCATTATTATTATAAAGCGTTTTACTGCTTGGTATTTCATGGTCTTGTTGCAAACCATTTCAAAAGAAGCAAGCAATGAATTAGAAAGCAAGCAAATGGTTTTAGGTTAAACCATTTTTTCAACAAATAACTAACAAATGGTTTTGAATTATTAAACCATATTTTTAATGACAAGTAAGTAAATGTTTTTGAATAATTAAACCATTTTTTCAAGCAAGCAAGCAAAATGGTTTTAAATTGTAAAACCATTTTTCAAAAAACAAGCAAACAAGCAAGCAAAAGTATTTGCGAGAAAACGGGCCTTCTACAGTTCTAAACAAACAAACGATTCGGAGGGTATTTTAGAATGCGTGCGGTGGAGTTAGGATCTCATACATGCATTGTAGTTTTGCTGGTCGGCGACTTGGAGTCATACATCATGAATTTAAAGGAGACAAGTGGCACGTATAGGAGTATATAAGGTTATGAGCTCTAACTTCGTTATGGTGATGGCGACACGGGTCGAGATTCCACCATATTCAGGAAAAGGTGATGCGGACAAAGTCCCTTCCCTTGCCGCGGTGATGCACGAGCTCCGTGTTCACTAGGGTACAACAAGCAAAAATAGGCCTCCAGTGGTTGATGTTTTATAAGCATGATATCTGATTTGAAAAAATCAACCGCATTGGTTCCACGATTATTGGACCCCAGTAAACTTTAAAGCAAGCGGTTGGCAGGGCTCCGTTTAGATTTAACGATCGGTTGACCCGGCTCCCGTGGGATTTTTAAAGCAAGCGGTTGGCCAGGCTCATTTTATTTTCAAGCATGCGGTTGTAGAGCTCCCGTTTTTATGAAAAAGTTTTGAGAAATTTTTAAAGCAAGGTTTGTGAAAGGTTTTAGAAACTTTCAAGCAAGATAAGCAAACAAGCAAGAGAATTTTGAAAGTTTTATAAACTTCTAAGCAAGCAAGCAATAAGAAGTTTTATAAGCTTTTAAAGAAAAGCAAAGCAAAGTAAGCAAGCAAGTTTTAAAGTTTATTAAACTTTAAAAACAAGCTGAAGTACAAAAGCAAGCAAGCAAAGAAAAGTTTTAGAAACTTTAAAGAAAGCAAAGCAAAGTAAACACGGAAAATATTTGTAAAGAGAGTTTTACATTTTGAGATGTTTTTCGAAAAGCAAAACATTTTATAAGCATACACTCAGGCTCGTTTAGCTCATTATTTTCTATTTTAAAATTATTTTTCCGAATGCAGTGCGTAAGAAGAATTTGAGCACAATAGGATTTGTCCTGACATTGTACAAGTACCGTAATTAAGAATATTATGTAAGGAAAAGACTTGGAATATGTATATTGGAACATATGTATGTACATAGTCTAATTTGGTGAGAATGTGTTGGTATGCTAATTATATATTTGGATATAGTGTAGAATTGGATGTATCGGGATTTGGAATTGTCTATATGCGTCGTCATCTTTTAGAAGTTTTCCTCTGCTAAGATTTTACCAAATCCTAAGTTATAAATAAAAGAAAAATTTTTATACGAGGTTTAAGCAAGCAATACGACTTTGCTTCACAGGAGTTTCTAGTCGTTAGAGGTGGCAGTGGGGATTTGCAGTGGGTGCCCGGCCCACCACCCATTTGGAGGGGTGGGGGGTGTGTCAACATGTTATCGGAGCGTAAGTATTGACGACCAGTGCATGTTTGAAGTTGAGTACGCTACATACTGATTGATTGAAGTATTAAGCGATTGATATTTTTGGGTAATTCTGTGCTTATGTCAAGAGAGGACGGTAGAGGTCGCCCTAGGATAGTTCCGGCGGTTTAGGAAGGTCTGCGATTACACGGAGGGATGAGCACGTAGTGGGACACTACGCCTTTATGAATCAGCCTCGGCGGTCGGGCTGGACCGTCTGGGCCACGGAGGAGCTAAGTGCCGGGATTGTTTACGGAAGCGGGTGGCACAGTTGCGGATAGTAGCCATAGCGACCTGTCAGTAGTCGCAGCCTCCACCGCCACCTAGAGAGGTTATGGAAGAGCCAGGGAGAAGTGCGAAGCACCGGCGACAGTATATGATGGCAGTGGTGATCCGGGCGGCCTTTGGTTGTAGGCTGAGCTAGGACAAACAAAGTTTATGGAGTTATGAGCTACTGCCGCGGATGAGCAAAAGTCTTGTTTTCCAGTTTTACGATGGAAGACGGGGCTAAAGGTGGTGGGATGCCGTAGAAGGAGGTATCACGATGGCATATCATAGGACGATTTCATGAGTTCAGCGATAGGTTCTTTCCTCGAGCCATAAGGATTAAAAATTGAGAGTTCTTCAAATTAGAGACGAGAGAAGAACATGTCGATGTCGAGAATATGAGGAAGAGTTCTCCAGGAATTGGATAGATTGGTTCCTTATATTCCAAGCGGATGGGATTACGAGTGCAAAGGTTTTATCAAGACTACGACAGGATCGAGTGCATTTATCGGTGGTCCCTCAGAATAGATTTGGGGACTTAGTTGAGGCCGCTTTGAGAGTTGAACAAAGTACTACAGCCATGTATCAGAGTAGGCAGGAAAGTAAGAGTAAGAGGAGTGCACCAGGCACTTCCAATGAGCTTCTGAATGATGCAGTAGAAGAAAAGCAAGAGTGAGGAGGGTTATAGGGCCGAGTGCGGGTCTAGGAGCTATCTACAGTCAGGGATCGAGTAGAATTTGGTTGCTAGCAGTGGCACCCAAAGTATTCCTCCTATTTGTCACATGTGTCAGAAGCGACACCATGGGGAGTGTAGGAGATTCGGTACAGGGTGTTTTCATTGTGGCCAGGAAGGCCATTTTATTAGGGAGTGCCCTCAGCTGATTGGTGCGGAGACATCAGTAGCTAGTCTAGCTACCCCGTGCGAGGAGATGAGCACTTATAAGTCGGTCGGGAGGTGTCCCGAGCCGGAGAGGGACGGCACGGCTGCGGGTAGAGGTGGGCCGTGGCGAGAGGGAAAGAGTAGTGCTGAGGGATACATACAGGAGAAGACCACACTTAGGCGAGAGTATATGATGTGACTGTGAAGATAAGATGTCTAGATGTGGTCCTTGGTATTATTGTAATCCTTGGGCATGATCGTATACATTAGTGGACCCGGGAGCTACGCATTCATTTGCATAAACCATTCTTAGATCGTTTTCGAGATAGAGACCCATCCATTAGAGAGATTATTTATGAGAGTTCCCTTCCAGTTGGAAGATCAGTTACTCCCGGATAGTGTGATCGGAGATAGTAGAGTTCTGATTGGGGGCGAGGGTTCGTGGGATCTTGTAACTAGATATGAGGGACTTTGTTGTGGTTCTCGGTCATGGATTGGCTATCTCGCCCATAAAGGCCATTGGATTGTTATAAAAGGAAGTAAGGCGAATAGGCGGGGAAATTGGAGGTAAAGTTCGAGAGGATCGTAGAGTTATCTTCTGTATGATCTCGGCCATGGCGGCACGAGGAGATGTGCGTGGGATGTTAGGGTTATCTAGCTTATGTGGTGGAGACGGGAAGGAGGGACTATATTGGATGAGTTCTAGTTGTTAGAGTTCCCCGGATGTATTTCGGATGATGTGCGGATTACCTCCATAAAGAAGTAGGAGTTCACCATTGATTTGATCAGGGGTGACCCGTTTCCATTCACTCCTTATAGGATGGCTCTGGAGTTAAGGGAGCTTAAGGCTCGGGTTGGAAGAATTGTTGAGTAAAGTTCATTAGACCAAGCATGTCCCATGAGAGCTCCGAGTTCTCTTTGTGAAAAAGAAAGATGGGAGTTTGCGGTTGTGCATAGATTACAGGCAATTGAACAGAGTTACCATCCGCAATCAGTATCCACTCCCTAGAATTGATGATTTATTTAATCAACTCCAAGGATCTCGAGTATACTCTAAGATAGACTTGAGGTCGGGGTATCATCGGAGTTGAGGTGCGGAAAGTGGTCTTACTGCGTGCATTCGGGACAATGCAGACATTATAGTTTTTGGTGATGCCATTTGGTTGACTAATGCTCGGCGGCGTTCTGGATTTGATGACAAGTATTTCGATGCGTATTTGGATGGGTTCATCATAGTTTTCAATGTGATATATTAGTGTATTCGGGTAGTTCGGAGGAACATTAGTACCCCGGGTTGTATTGGAGACCACCAGGGAAGAGCAGTTATATGCCAAGTTAAGCAAGTGTCAGTTTTGGCTCGACAAGGTGGCATTCTTAGGTCATGTGATTTCAGCAGAGGGAGTGAGTGTGGATCCCCAGAAAATAGAAGCAGTGGTAAATTGGAAACCACCAAAGAACGTGTCAGAGGTCAGGAGCTTCCTTGGTTTGCGAGGGTGATACAGGAGTTTGTTGAGGGGTTCTCGGGATGCGGCCCCATGACTAGGCGACGAGAAGATGTTAAGTATGGCGGGTGGATGCTTGTCGACAGGTTTCGAGGAGTTGAAAGATAGATTAACCGGCTCCGAGTTCTGCCTTACCTTTGATTGAAGAGATGGATTTGTAGTTTATAATCGCCGGGCAAGGCCTTGGTTGTGTTTTGATCTGAGAATGATAGAGTGATTGTATACTCTAGGCAATTAAGAAGCATGAGGAGAATTACCCTACACCGACTTAGAGCTAACGTAGTCATGTTTGCCCAAAAATATGGAGACATTATTTATATGGTGTTCCTTGGCAGGATCTTTACCGGACCGTAAAAGTCTTGATATATTTTCACCCAAAGAGTTAAACACGAAAGGCAAAGAAGATGGCTTGAGTTGATTAAGGACTACGGCGTACTATCGAGTACCATCCGAGAAAAGCTAATGTCGTAGCGAGATGCCACAGTAGAGCGTGAGGAGAGTTCTTTGTCTCACATGAGATCAGGTTACCTTCCACCTATTGGTTGATCGAGAGCTTTAGGGGTGATATTGAAGTTAAGTTCGAGGGAGCCTTGTTGGCCACGTTTCATGTTAGACCGCTTCTGATGGATCGGATTCTAGCGAGAGGTCGCGGGATCCACAAATGATTAAGCAAGGAAGAAGAGATAGAAAAAGGAAAAAGCGAGTTTCGAATTAGAGATGATGGCATGATAGTGAGCTGAGAATGTGTGTGTGCTGAAGTATATTGTTGAGAAGAAGAAATTATGGAAAAAGAAAGCACATTCATCTGCGTATCTGCTATGCATCGAGGCGTATAAGATGTCTGGGACTTTGAAGAACATTACTGGTGGAATGGGATGAAGAAAGAGATCGCGAGTTTCGTTTCCAGTGCTGGCACAATGTCGTGAGGTGAAGGTGAGCATCGAGACCAGTAAGAATATACGATTACTCCCACCCCATTCCCGGTATGGAAATGGGAAAAGATTACTATGGATTTGTAGCCGGGTCTTCCGGACTCGGAGGTAACATGATCGATATGGGTGATAGTTGATCTGTTCGCGAAGTCTGCTCATTTCTACCGAGTTAATGTTAGGGGATTCATTAGAAAAGTTGACCCGATTGTATGTGGATGAGATAGTGAAGGGCTTCATGGGGTTCTAGTTTCGATAGTTTCGGATCGAGACCCGGAGTTCACATCAGGTTTGGCCTGGTTGCAAACAGCGTTAGGTACTCGCCTGTTTTTAGCCTGACATTTCATCCTCAGAATGGATAGCGTCGAGGACTATTGAGCGTTAGGGGATATCTTTGAGCTGTGTGATCGGGTGAAGGAGTTGGTACTCATGGCACCCATGGGTTTGCCTACAATAACGACTATCAAGCCGGTATAGATGTGGCTCCATTTGAGGCATGCAGCTTGTGGTAGGAAATGTGGGGAACTCCCGGTGTCTTTGGGATGGGTGGTGGGGGGTGTGGGTGAACCAGGTGTGATGCGGGTGATCAGGGTGTTCGTGTGGCACTAGATGTAAGGAGATGAATGCGGGAGGTCTATGGGACAGTAAATCAGTCAGCACAAATTAGTGATGTAGAATCTTTAAGACTCCTTACAGAGGTGTGGACTAGACAGGGCTAGTCAGTTATGCTAGATATGGATTATGGGCAAGGATCAAATAGCCTAAAGTTCAGTTATTGGGTCATGGGATTCCATAGTATTTCCATGGCGCGTCGATGTTTGACCTGCTTGAATGCCAGTTGGGATCGTAGGTGTGGGTTGTTGCCGATATAGTGGATTATAGGTCATGAGACAGTGTTTGAGAAATGAAATTCATTCAATTAAAAGTCTGCTGGGATCATGAGAGGAGCGGCTACTTGGGACGGAGGCGGATCTTGTGGGTAGTACCCTGATTATTTTCCGAATGAGTCTTCCCTTTCTTTTCTTTTTAAGTTTAGTTTATTCATTTGAGGACGAAATGTTCCTAAGGAGGGAGGATTTTGTAACACCAGTCACGAAGGGTGTATAATTTTGTAATCTTGTAGAGGTGTATAAGAGTACTTTGAAGACGAAATTATAAAATGATAAATTATGGAACCTGGGTTTGTGTATGAGAATAAAGTGCAATTATGCATTTAGCAAAAGGATATAAATCATAATCAAAGTAGAGATGGGCCATAATAGAAATAAAATAAGTTAAATTGCAAAATTAAAAGGATGAAGGACATATTGCAATTAAGGTAAAGTTGATATTATAAAAGGGAAGACAAAAACCAAAATTTCATTTTTGGTCTCAAATTACCCTAGCAAACCAGGAGAAGAGAAGGCAAAAAGGAGAGAAGAAGAGGGAGAAAGAAGAGGAGGAGGAGAAGAAGTCCAAAAATCGGGTATGTTGTCTTAGAATCAAGTGTATTTGGATTCTTAAGGTTTGTTATCAGAGAATAGTTGGTCCTTTGGTCTGGGTTTTGTGCAAGAGATCACATAAACCTTTGAATTGTTGGGGTTATGAGTAAAACCCCAATTTGTGGAAAATAACCGTGGAATCATCAATTATATGGTTTTATAAAGGTAGTGGACCTTAGGTTGAGTTCTTGGATTTTCACCTAGGGTTTTGTGGTATGAGTTCCAAACCACCAATTCAAGAGTTGTGAGGTTGTTTGAGATGAATTCCATGATAATTCTTGAGGTGTTATGAATCATAGAAGTTGTATGAAGTGAATTGGTAGCAAAAGTGGCAAAAATAACAAATTTGGGCAAAATTTCGAGAGAGTGTGCCGTGCAGTCTACAGAGGCCAGCTATGTCCGGTACATGCCAGCAGGGAATACAACATGTACGGTACATGTCCAGGGTGTGCTACCGGTACATGTGTGCTAAAATGCCCAAGTGCTATGTTTTGTGTAATTAAGCCCAGTCATTGCCAAATGGTTAGGAACCTTATTAAATGACTAAGATAGGTTCGAATAAGGTTAGAACTAGAAGCGAAAATGTGGCGTGCCTGGAAGTCGCCTCGGCTGTCGTTCGAGGTGGAGCTAAGTCTAGAAAGTAAGTTTTAGTTATGCGATTATGTAGGAATTAATACTTGCTAGTATTAGGTTGGTGTGTAGGTTAAAAAGCAAAGGCGGGATAAGTGTGGGATTATTGCTCAAGTTTGGCAAGCAAGAGGTGAGTGTTCTAAACTCATTTTCCAAATACTAGTGTATTATTATTATTATAAACTGTTTTACACTGGTATTTCATGGTCTTGATTGCAAACCATTTTCAAGAAGCAAGCAATGAATTAGAAAGCAAGCAAATGGTTTTGAGTTAAACCATTTTTTCAAGCAAGCAAGCAAATAAGCAAATGGTTTTGAATTATTAAACCATATTTTAATTAAGCAAGTAAGTAAATGGTTTTTGAATAATTAAACCATTTTTCAAGCAAGCAAGCAAGCAAGCAAATGGTTTTAAATTGTAAAACCATTTTTCAAAAAGCAAGCAAACAAGCAAGCGAAAGAATATTTGCGAAAGCAGGCCTTCCCACCCAGTTCTAAGCAAACCAAGCCCAGGTCGAGGAGAATTATTTAAAATGCGTGCACGGTGGAGTTAGGATCTCATACATGCATTTGTAGTTTTGCTGGTGGCAGGCACTTGGGTCATACATCATGCATTTAAAGAAGGCCATTAATGTACGGAGTATATGGGTTATGAGCTCTAACTTTAAATTATGGTGATGGCGACAGTCAATTCCACCATATTCCCCAGAAAAAGGTGTTGCGGGACAAGGTCCTTCCAGCACGGTCGATGCAAGGCTCTGTGTTCACTGGGATGCGACAAGCAAAAATAGGCCTCTAGTGGTTGATGTTTTATAAGCATAGATATCTGAGTTTGAAAAATCAACCATTGGTTCATAGTCGCGGAAGCAGTAGATCTTTAAAGCAAGGCGTGGCCCAGGGCTCAGTTTAGATTTCAAAACGTCCGGTTGAGCCAAGCTCCGTGGGATTTTAAAGCAAAGGTTGAGCCCGGACTCCCATTTTATTTTCAAAGCATGCGGTTGGCGGCCAGGCTCGTTTTATGAAAAAGTTTTGAAATTTTAAAGCAAAAAGGTTTGTGAAAGGTTTTTAAGAAACTTTTCCAAGCAAGATAAAGCAAGCAAGCAAGAGAGAAATTTTGAAGTTTTATAAACTTCTAAGCAAGCAAGCAATAAGAGTTTTATAAGCTTTTAAAGAATAATAAAGCAAGCAAGCAAGTTTTAAAAGTTTATTAAACTTTTAAAAACAAGCAGAAGTACAAAAGCAATGAAGCAAAGAAAAGTTTTGAAACTTTTAAAGAAAGCAAAGCAAGTAAAGCAAAGTATATTTGTAAAAGAGAGTTTTATTTTTGAGATATTTTTATAAGCAAACATTTTATAAGCATACACTCAGGCTCGTTTAGCTCATTATTTTACATTTTAAAAACTATTTTCCGGTGCAGTGCCCTTGAATCTTGGAGCCTGATAGGATTTGTCATTATCATAAATGCAGTAATTAAGAATATTATGTAAGGAAAAGACTTGGAATATGTATATTGGAACATATGTATGTACATAGTATAATTTGGTGAGAATGTGTTGGTATGCTGGTTGCCATATTTGGATATAGTGTAAATTGGATGTATACAGGATTTGGAATTGTCCTATATGCAGCCGTCATGCTGCTGAAGTTTTTCCGTTGCTAAGATTTTACCAAATCCTAAGTTATAAATAAAAGAAACATTTTTATATGAGGTTTAAGCAAGCAATACGGCTTCGCTTCACAGGAGTTTCTATTCGTTAGAGGTAGCAGTTTTGGGGATTTACGTGAATTGACCGGCACCCATTTATTTGGAAGGGGGTGGGGGTGTGTCATTTATTTTCAATCTAGGAGTTGTTTTGGTCTTGGTTGAGCCCTAGGGGCTGTTTGGATGGTGCTTTCGAGCACCAAGAAAGAAGAAAAAAAAAAACAAACTAATTTTTTTCTGGTTATTGATTGTATGTGAGAGTATATACTAAACCACCCTATTTAACACTATCATAGGCCTTACAATTCTCCACGCATCTATGTGAGTTGAATAAGTTGTTTGATAATGAATAAAACTGATTTTATGTTCTTGAATTAATAATGGGGTTTAGTCTATGACCTTGCAAGTGCAGGTCATTAGTAGTAAAAAAATTTGGTGTAGAATCCGGATATCATTCCCCTGAGAGATTGACTTGAATTCTGAATCCAACACCCCCGACTACTTAAGATCCATACTATTTGGGCCCTCGATGATAAGTTATCCACAAAGGAAATTAAAGGATAAATGTCCTAAAGAGAGGACATCTACACCCTAGGATATTAAAAATAAGCTCATTAAATCATATTAACTATAATGAGTTGGATTGAATCAATTCTACGTAAAATGTACACTATGAGAAAATACTATGAAGTCGATTTACGCATTGTGTCAATTTAAAACTCTATCCTAAATTTAGGTAGGGATTTGTCAAAGATGCCTATTATTGTAGTTTGGATTTCTCCTTTTGTTTCACAAATTAGAGATCCTGTTTCTCTCAAGGCAGTGCAACTGACTACTTGTATTTTGCACTCCCGCAGATCTGGGTATTTTTGTTTCTCAATACTTCATACTCATTTCTTGAGACTGTAGATTTCTTACTTCCCAAGTCAGGGGTATCGCAAGATCTCCACAACCTGATTGATGACTCAACCTTAAAATCTAATGAATATTTCTCTTCCCTTGATTAGATCCGCATTAACAAGTGAGGGTTTTCCAATGATTAAGGTGAAATCTATGATTATTTAAATTGATAAATATTCCCCTTCAACATAAATTATGAGTGAAGCCCAGGTATTTATCTAAGTGAACTCTCTAGCTCGTGGTTCTTCAATAATGGTCCTTACACAATTAGAATGTTCTAACTCTCGGGAATCGCCATCTACTGTGTCACTCGAGGCCTCCACAGGAAATCGGAAGCGAAGTCCTGATCCTTGGATGAGTGTGAAACTACTATTAGGGAATAATTACATAGAAAACACATCAATCAAATAAATCCTCCCAATTCTAGGTACTTCATCTAATTTATGCAGAAAAATTTGTAACTAACAATAAGAATTCAAACTAGTGGAAACTATGCTTGAAAACATTCTGATCATTGATAGACCTTCAATAAATTACACCCCTTCAACGGTTGCAATAAGGCGAAAATTGATTTCTAGAAATAGTCTTAGATATCATTCAAACTCAGGTAGTAAATTGAAATATTACTTCCAACTTTGACATTCTAAAAGATCGTTGGTTTAGATCCAAAGAAATGAAAGAAAAGAAAAAAAAATCTATTCTAAAATATACAGTGAGTTTTCTTCTTCCCCCATTCTGGGTTCCCAAAAAGAAAAGCTAAACTTTACTAAAACTGTGTATGCCTATTTATAACTTTTAGAAATTGGGCATGTGATTCGAGCTCGGTGGATTTCCCTAAAATCCAATGGCCTAGCTCAACTGTTTTGGAGTCACGACTTCAAAGGCTTGTCGCGACATACAATTCCTAGTACAGTTTGTCGGTATGTCGTGACCTCGAAAGTTCTGACCTTCTTTCACTTTTTTCTTACAATTGTTGAACAACAACACGATGTTCTCGATCGTGACCTGGTTAACCGATTCTGGAGTTAATTGAGTAATTACGCGACATAAATTCTTTATGCATTGACTATGTTAGTTGTCGATGGTGAAATTACAGTTTGCGACCTCATTTTCTTATTGAATTGGTGTCGTGACCTCAATTGATAATAAGCCAACCTCAATCTCTTGCCTTTGCGCATTCTGTGTTGCCACTGATTCGATGTCACGACCTCTCTTTTGTTGCGACGTCATTCAGTTGTCTTGAGCCTTCAAGTAGGTCATGACTCAAAAATGCTGGTCTGCTTGTTTTCTTATCGTGACGTGGAATTTAGGTCGCGACCAAGTATTTTCTTTAATCACTGCAATTCTTGTCGCGACCTTAAAAGTATATCGCGGCCATCCCTTCTTCCTATCCAGTCGCAACCTCATTTCTCAGTCTCAATAGTTCCCTTCAATTTTTCTATTACGGTGCGACGGTGTTACGCTCTTGTTTTGGAATATATGTCGTGACCTGGAGATTTGATGTCGCGACATCGATTCTTGTGCCGATTATGTTGATCTTTGTTGCGACCATGTTTTACGACTTTATTAAATTCTATGTCACAACAGTTCCATGTCTAAACTTTAGGTACGTATTGTTTTTCTATTGTATTCTATGTCGTGACCTCAGCATGTGCGACCTCATTTCCTAATGTTAGCCACTAATCCTTGGTCTGACTCTCTTTCTCATGTGCGACTTAAAATTATTTATCTTTCATTATCTTTGACCAGCGACGCCGTGGTTTAGGTTTGCGAACCTGTCGTTCTTTCCTTGATGAAATCTATGTCCACGACCTTAAAAGCATGCGCGACATCAATTACGCCCATCTGTTGCAACCTCACTTCTTAGATCACTGACATCTTTAATTGTCTGACTCATTTTATTGTCGTGATATGAATTCAGGTGGCATTCAGATTAGGAGTCCTCAGCTTAGATTTTTGTCGCAACATAAATTTGCCTAGTAGAGACATTGCAAGTCCATTTAGCATTACTTTCTGGTCGCGACATTATTTCTTTGTTGAGACCAACAATATCTTCTTTTTGTGTCGCAACCTGAAAACGGTGTCGCGACATTATCTTCCTTGAAGTTCCTCCGGTCTTAGTCTCAGTAAGTTCTCTTCAGTCATAACAGCTTTTGTTTGGCTTGCCATCACTTCTAGTTGTGACTTGAATCCTCTGTCGTGACTTCCAAACTGATGTGTTACTCAATTACTTGTCGAGACCTTAAAATTCTATTGTGACCATACTTGTTCTCCTTCAGTGTCGCGACCTCATAATGGTGTCGTGACATGAAATCCTTCCTTCAATCCCTTCTTTCTGTCTCAAACCTTCTTATTTGGCAACAACTTTTCATTCAGCATAGTATGACTTACAGTGTGAACTTGATTCTGTCGCGACCTCTGCCTAGCCTTTGAACTTTTTCCTTCTAATCTTTCCTGGAATTTTCATTTCTGCCATAATTTCTGCAAAATAGAAACTTGGTAAATTGTACATATTTACGCAAAAGCAAGCAATTACATTGTAGGAACAATCAGAAAAATGGACTAAAAATTCAATGAGTTTTTGACTCATCAATTATGTCGATTACAACGTGAGTGCTATTCATGGGCCTCAACTTTAGAGCGACCATAACTCGTCAGGAACTCAGTTCCACGTTATTTGACTCTATGGAAAGCCCTTTGAGTCTAGAATCCATCCATATATAGCTTAATGCAATTTGACCTCATATTATGTCCAAAAATAACGAAATGCAGTAGCCTCTGCTGCTATAGGTGCTACAATGTTACTGATTTTCTTCATGGCTTGCAACTTGCATAACTCCTTCGTTAGGACTCCAAATTTGGTGTTCTTGGACTCTTTGGAAAGATCCTTGAGTCTAGAATCTGGCCATATGCCTGTGAGTGGCATTTGGTGCCCATATATTTTTTAAAATTTGATTGTAGCACCAAGTGAGCAAATTGCTTGGATTTAGAGAGATGATATCTGTGATCTAATACATTGAGGAGTGATGGTGTATGTTTTTTGGTAGTATATGCATTTTGTTATGAAAGTAGTCCGCCGAGGCTTAGGGAAGTTCATGAGTTGTGTATGATTGAGGCCATTGCATGGCTTGGTTGTAGGCTATTTGTGGACATGGTGTCACAATTAGACCTAGAGGATAAAGTAAGTCATTACGTGATTGGTGATGACTTGTAGCTTTCAATGTATGTGTGTTAAGTATGTTGGCATGAATTGTATGATTGAAATTGGAATTTATGTGTCCAGTGATATAAATGTCCAAATGATGCATGGGTTAATATGCATGAGTAGGCATATGCACATAACCCTCATTATATATGTAGCATGGTATGAATAGGCAATGGCACATTTGCATTGCATTTCATATGCATGGTGGCATCGTATGACTTGGGTGTGAGTGCATGGGAGAGATCGAACTGTGTTTGGTGTTCGATGGTATGTTGTGGGTACATAGTAGATCGACACCATGTTTGGTGTTAGATGGGCTCGGTACTTTGGACTACGTCCAATGGAGTCTCACGAGTGCATTTCTTATCAGGGAGCGTCGTGCGATAAAATTGTTTATCAGTAAACCATTGTTTTTTAATAAAGCAGTTTGCTCGAAGATTGTCTTTGTTTTTTTTTAATAAAAGCGGTTATCGGAAGGAGAGCGTCCTTGTTTTTGAACTCAAGCAGTTTATCTGGGTATCAATGTTTTTGAATAAAATGGTTATCAGAGGCGTCCCTTTGTTTTGAATAAAGCTGTTTATTGGAAGTGTGTCGATGGCTTTGAATAAAGCGATTATCGGAGGTTGTCCAATGGATTTGATTTATAAAACAAAAAGCTTTTGTTTTGGATAAAGGGTCGTTGGGTGAAACACCAATGACAAGTGGTTTTCACACTTGGCATATGTATGTGTGAGGAGTTTGGCAGGGACTTGGGACATGGGATAGAGATTAGTCACATTCTCATCATGACATGCAGGACATTGATGGAACATGCATGTTTTTCTTGAATGCGTGGAATGCCATTGCATGCGCACTTAGGTGGGGAGTAGCCCTTATAGGAATTCTTCACTACTGGGCATTGCTCACCCCGTCGTGGGACCCCTTCCGGTCGGGAGTGTATAGGAGACGCGGCTCTCTGGGCCGTGTTATTGAAGCGGATTGTGGCTTTGATTTATATTTTGTAAAACATGTATAATAATGCGTAATTTTGATATATGTTTGGTATAATAATGATGTAACTTAAACTCTTATGGACTATGGTTTTATAGTCACGTGCTTATATGTTTGAGTATGGATAAATGAGCCATACGTGGTCATTTTCACTCTTTGTATATTGGACCCAGTGAGTCGTTGAATAATGATGAGGCCCATGTTGCCATGTAATTATCAGGTTGTATTTTGGAAATTGCGGCTCCAGTACAAGGGACTTTGCCCGATTTTCGTTAATGGGTATCGGAAAAGGGGACACGGTGGTGTGGTGTCAAGTTACTCGACATTCAAAGTCTTAGCGGGTTGTGGGTTGTCCAGCGGACCCCCGGGTTTTGGGCGTCACATGAATAAACCCAACTTTGGGGAGTGTCTTCTTATTTTGGTCAATCACTCGGCACCTTGCGGAGTTAACATATCCTACGATGGTAGAGACTAGCAATATCTTTAACTGAGATTTTTAGTGAGTTAGGTTTATGGAAATTTAAGACTTGAATAAAATCCGGTCAATTGTGAGCCATTTTGGCCATGTACGTGTGGGTTGTGGATTAACCCATTCGCCCAATTTTATTTCATTTTTAAATGTAACTTAGTAATTGAGATTTTCAATGATTCATATATAAAATTTGATATTTTTGCTATCTCTGTTGTAATATAAGGGTTTTAAAAATTATTATTATTATAATATATGACTAATATATTAAAATTTGTTGTTTTAACTATTTTATTTTCCAATTTAAATGTATTTTTTAATATAATTTATATGATAATTCAATATTTAAAAAAATCTTATATGAAAATTCTGGAATGCATTTGAATTAAATAAATTACAGTTTTAATATTAAATATATTTTATTTATCTCATTAATTCTATTTTAAATATTTACAATTACATTTTTATTTATCGGGTTAAATTTTATAACATACGTTTATGTTTTTTAATAAAAATAGAAGACATTAGTTTATAAATTAAATTAAATTTAATAACTAAATTATCGATTATAGTTTTAAATAATTTTATTACTTAAACTAGTGCTAATAACAAATAATGTTATTTTGAAATAATTAACAAAAATATATACTAATTTCTTTCCTGATATAATTATATCTTTTAACAACATGAATTTTCAAACAAATAGGATATTTCATTATTTTACGATTGAGATACATTTTTGGAAAAAAAACTAATTTTTTATTCCAAACATAAACAAAATTTATGTTGCTAACATTCTAAATTAATTAATAGATGATAATAAATCAATCACCCTTGAGGATATACATATTTCTAATGTGAAATCAATTTTAACGTGGAATCATATGTTATTATTAGATATAAGGAGGATGAGGATGAAGATTAGAGACATATGAGATTTCATTTGATACTTTGAAGTTGTTTTTCTCATATATATTATTAATTTGTTATTTTATTGTTTTTGAACTATTTAGCTAGTTAGTTTGATACTTTGGTTATAACAGTATTATAATATTATTCATTTATTTATGTTTGTTTACTATTATTATATTATTTAGACTTAATCATTTTATATATTAATTATTATTATAGATTTGTATATTATTTCCTTTTATTTGAAAAATAATGAATTTGTAAAATTAAGTTTTTAGCGATTTTAAGGTTTTAGCCGTTTTGCTTCGTTTAGCGCAACTTTATGGGATTTGAGGTACGGGTTATTGCGTAAACTAGGTGAATAGAAATGGTAGATTAGCTTATCTTGTTTGACCCATCTTGCAAAATGGATTGGGTTGACCCGTTTACCAACTCTATATGTGTGGGTGCGCCAAAGAATTCCTTTGGACCATTGACTGTGCAATACGAGATTTAGACCGTTCATTTTAATTGGTGCTATAGACTTTTACACGTGTCAATGTTTTATTTGATCATAGGTCGAGATATGATAATATTATTTGTCTTTGTAATTAAAGAACAAGAATCCTTCTCGGTTACCCTCTCATAGGTGATTGGTTGAGTTAATTGAATAACTGATTTACCTCGATCAACTCTTATATGCCAATTAATAAAAACTTCTAATCAACTATCAAGAGACCTATTCATAATTGGTTACTTTAAACCATCTCATTATGAGAAAAAGTTACAAATCGTAGTTTGTTCTATGCTCATATTAAAATATTAAAAAAAAAATCATTTTTTTCCTATTTACATAAAAGACTGTTTACCTTTAGTCATGTCTATATAGATAAATTAACATTCAAACAATTATAAGTTATTTTATCAAACAGTAATTTATAAACGATTTATCAATAACTACGATGTCAGTTGGAACAAAACATACACTTAGTATCTCATATAAAATTATCCCCGTATACATTAGTTATTTTTAACCATTGTAAATTTAATATTTTTTTTTAAAATGTCAATAAAAATAAAATAAAATAAGAAATTCTATTTACACCCATCCAATCTCTCTATACACCCCATTTGTATTTGAGAAAAATTGGGATGTAATATATGGGGTGTATAGAGGAAATGGATGGGGTGTAAATAGAATCTCTCTAAAATAAAAGGTAGGATCCAAAATTAAATTTAATTATATTTGGTTTTCATTTTGTCCAAAATTTATTTCTCATTATTTTGTAATTAGACTTTGGAGAAAGAAATGTAACACAAGCCGTTTATAAATCATACTATAGCTATTTTTTTTAGTGATAAATTTATAATTAGAATCATGCATAACTGCACATCCCATAAACACAAGTATCCCATTCCTGGCAATGATTGGCGCAGCTACAGCAGTGATGTGGATCAATGAGGATAACACCAGTGACCTTCGCAGCATATTTCGTTGTGTTTGCACATCCATCACACACCTTCCACAGTTAAATCTATCCTTCATTACGTCTGTGCATTTCCCCGCAGCAATCGGGCCAGGGCTCGACCTCCGACAGCATTGTGAAACACCCGACAGGTCCCGCGCGGCCTCGGCAACATGAAGTCACTACCACCATCGGAAGAAGCTATTTCTTCGCTTTCCGACAGTGATATGTAGTTTTCTTGGTTTTCCGGCAACCTTATGTGGCTTTCTACGGCGGAGTTTTCCTTGGTTTGATCGGCCGTTGATTGTGCTGCAACAATGGAGCTGGTGATGGAGAGTATGGAAAGTATTGCGAGCAACTTCATGGCCATGGATGAAGAAATTCAAGCCCTTTAAGGAGCTAGCTGGGTAGGGAAGATAATTGAGTGGTGAAGGAATACTGGTAGGGATGAGGTTTTTATACTTAAATGTGAATGGAACAGTTAGAAGATAGCAGTTTGAGACTTTCTAGGTAACTTCAATTCTTTACTTACTGAAAGAAGCAGATTGAGTGGGAAGAGAAAATTAGAAGCATGGGAAGTTTCTGTATCCACATTTTAAATATTTTGATAAACGTAAAGAGAAGGATCGAGCTAAGCCAACTGAATTTGGTTCATGAGATCTAGCTGGTCTGAGAGAGAAAAACATGTACAATTTACATCAAAATTTACACCATTGAAGCAAGTGAGAAATGATTCCCATGTTGTATAAGGAAAGCATATATTCTTATGGTTCTTTACTATTTAAAAACACTCTGTGAATATCCATATTTTCTGCAACTAGTCTATGATGGATTCATCATAGGCTTGCGCAGTTATCAGAAAAGCCCAAGTGCTCCATAGTATTTGAAAAATAATAATATTTATTTTTATTTGAAACTTAAAGGAAAATTAATATTTTCTCATATTATTTTTTATATTTGTGTTGAAGAAAAATAAAATTTAGTTTTAACTCATAGTATTTTCAAATTTAAAATTTAGGATTGATATATAACAAATGAAAATTAATATTTATTATTATATTATTAATTATTATAGATAAATATATTTTATAATATTTGTAGTTATTAGAATATTAGTACCCCTTTTTGTGAATACATTTTTGTAATAAGCTAATTTATTTTAATACATTAATTAGATATATAATTAAAATAAAAATTTTGAAATAACAAATAGATTTTTGGTATTTAAAAAAATTTGATTTTTAATTTAGTAGTTTTTTTTTTTTTTTACATCTAATAACTTTGCATTAGCATGTTGTTGTATTTTGTTTTTCGTGAAACTTCGAAAGTTGGTCATTTCCAATGTAGCGCCCCATTCAGGAGTTAGATTGTGTGGAGTCGACACTTGGGAATACTCGTGGATGTCGGGTAACCAGACACCACTCACAAAAATCGGGCAAAGTCTCCTTTGTACGGGGAGCTACACCCAAGGTACAAAACTTATTCCAACAATTAACAATGACCACACAGGGTTCACATGTGAGTAAAATAATGGCCACTTGAATTTTGCATCAATACTCACAAAAATACATCAACTATATTACCATAGTTCAAGAGTTAATAAATCACTCTTAATTGAACATATATTAAAATGTACAATTTCTAATACATGTTATACAAAAGTCTCTTCCAAAGCCACAACCCGGCTTTCTTCTAAACGCGGCCTTTAGTGAGCGCCGTCCTCCTGTACACTCCCTGTACTTGAAATAGTGATCCCTCGACCCGGGGTGAAGCCTGGCTTAGGTAGTGATAATTTCATGGGTTACTCCCACCTAGTGCACATGTCATGTGACAATCACACTCAAGTAAATACATGATCCTACTTGAATGTCTGCATGCCAAACCCATGTCTCGAGTCCTAACGACTCCCTCGCTGCCTGGCGAATGTGAGTAAAATCATAGTTTGAAACAAAAACTTTTGTTCTCGGCTTACCCTCATAGGGTCGGTAAACATATTTGACTACCCTCCGAGGCGAATTTGTTGGATAACCTTCGAAACAATTCATGGGCCCCTCAATGTGAAGTGTTGGACAATCTCCCAACACGATTCTCAGGAAAATCTTAAAGTCGAAATTACATTTCCATGAACATTTTCCCCTTTATTTTTTTCTTTCTTAATCATGCACTCACTCTAATCATGCAACATGTGTGACATGAGTACATGCTCAGTATGTGACTTTTTGTCACGTCGCATATGCTACAAGCACGTTTCTGACCAGTGGAAACACTGGTGCCTCGGCATTAAATTCTTACTATCTCTGGTCGACCAGATTAGACATGGTATTAGATTTTGTGAGATGATTCCAAGGTGAGAAGTCCATTTTCGTCATCAGAGATCTAGAAAAATTTTGGATTTTAAGGAAATTACCATTTACCCTTTCGAGAGAAAATTTGAATTTTCGGGTTTTATTCTCCCCTCGTAAACCAAATTTCATCCGAGTATGTACAATCCTCTGAATCACATGCATATGCAAAGTGCACTATACGTACATGTAAACTAGTCATTTAAGTATTAAGCATTAAATCACGTACCTTCATCCCTAAACAGCCAAGGGATAGGTGGCCTACATCGTGTCTCGTGCTCCCACGTTGACTCCTCCACTCCACGGCGCTTCCATAGAACCCTCACTAGCCTCACGGTCTTACGTTGGAAAACGTCCGTTATCCATAATGCTGGTCCCTCCCTCGAAGAGTCCCACTCCAAGTGTCAACCTCAATCCCTCCCCAATCCACTACATGAGTTGGATCTAGAGTGTACCTCAAAAGCATGGAGACGTGAAATACCTTATGGACACCTGACATGCTGGGCGGTAAAGCGGCCCGATGCAGCTCTGGTGCCTCTGTCTCGAGTATCTCGAAGGGCCGATAAACCTCGGTGATACTTCCTCGCTTGCCTTAGGCGATACACTCCTCTCTTAGGCATCACCTTCAAGAAGGCGTGATCACCAGCCTCGGAAACTCTAAGGATTCGACGTTGTACATCGACATGAAGCTCTTATCTTGGGGCTCTAAGCCCATGAAGACTCTTTATCGATATCGAAGCTCACCTTATCGAAGGTGTCTCTAATCAGATCAGGACTAGTAATGGAGCTCTCTCCCACCTCGGTCCAACATATTGGTGATCTGCATGGTCTCCCATACAATGCCTCATATGGTGCCATCTGCATACTCGCCTGATAAATGTTGTTGTAGGCGAATTCCACTAAGGGCAAATGCTCTTCCCAACTACCCTTATGATCCAGAACGCATGCTCGTAGCATGTCCTCTAACACCTGTATGGTCCTCTTTGACTGACCATCTATCTATGGGTGGAAAGTTGTACTCATAGTCAGCCGTGGGACTCAATCACTCTGCTCAACAGAGACGGTGCAGCTACTAAACTCCCCGAGCGTACCACGAGCACGGTCTTATAGCTAATGTCCCACAGGTCCTCGGCATCTTCCACTCAGGGAAGCTATACTAGCTAATGCTCCATTGATGACTTATTTGGAAGTGCATCAGCCACCACATTTCCCTTACCAAGATGGTAATGCAAAGTGATGTCATAATCCTCTAGGAACTCCATCCATCTGCGTTGCCTCATATTAAGGTCCCGCTGCGTGAAGATATACTTCAGACATTTATGGTCTGAGTACACCTCGAACTCCTCGCCGTATAAGTAGTGGCGCCCAGTCTTGAGCGAAGACTACGACCTTGACTCCATGTCGTGTCTTTGGGTAATTCAGCTCATGATTCTTCAGGCGGCCCGGGAACCATAGCTACCCTCTCGGATTTGCATCAAAACACATCGATCCGGCCCTGAGCATCATGTGCTGCTGTGTACCACTGTCCACAATAAAGGGACTATCAAGATAGGGCTGTAGTAAGTCTCATCTTGACTCTGGAATGCCTCCTCGCATCGGTCATACCAGTAAACTTGACCTCCCTTCCGTCCAATCTCATCATGAAGTGCAACTAATCGGGAGAAAATCTAAATGAATCTCACAATAGTACCAGCCAAATCGAAACTAAGTATGTTGAAAGGCGACTTGGCCTCTCCCGGCTTCATCCACGACCTCAAACCTTCTCGGAATTACTCTTGACACGCTTGATCTTGACACCACGTGTCCCAGAAAAGCTCACCTCGATGGCCAAAACTCGCACTTCTTGACCTTGGCCCTGGCGATGATCTCTCGGCAACTATAAAGCGATCTCAATTGATACTCATGCTCCCACTTTATTTGGGGTAACCATCAAAATGTCTCATCCGCGAACTACGACATTGATCTAAATAGAGGTTTGGAATACCTATGCATGAGGTCCCATGAATGCGTGGCGCATTCGTCCAATCAAAGGGCATCGCGTAAACTCAAAGTGCCCATGCGGCGTCGGCTGCGTCCCAGGGATATGCGTCACCACTGGCCCTCGGTGATGTGGCCGGTGTGAAATTACATCCCAGGTGAACTCGCGCTCTCTCGGTACGATCAAACAAATCGTCAATCCTTGGCAATGGGTACCAATTCTTGATTGTAACCTGTTGTTACTTTTGTAATCAATGCACGGTCGAAGGTCTTGTCCTTAACTTCTTTTCAAATAAATAGGAGCGTGTGGTGAAGTGCTCGATTAATGAACCCTTGTCATTAGCTCTGTTGGACTCACGAGTTCTGTGACTCAGTAGTACCATCTTATGTGAAGTCATGAGATGGGCGAGAGTACCGAGTGTAACCAATGCAGGGTCTCCTGACCACCTCTGTGGAAGCGATCGGTAGCTCGTCAGAAAAAGCATCACACCATTGCTCGCGGACTACTCGAGGTGAATCTAAGTGCGGTCTCCTCGTCCTCTGAATGAGAAGCTTGCTAGCCAGCACCTTATTTGTCACGACACTGGACTCATTACCTTATACAGGCGAAATATCCATGTATCCTCTGAAATACAACATGAGTCATAGATCTGCGTGTGGCGGTAGCCCTCTACGCTCCTGATCGATAACGACTCTTTAATTTGTCGACCAATCTATCGGGGATGTCTGATGAACTTCGACATGTCCAAGACCCTCAAGTCCACTGTGAGTAGAATCCCGGAGATCTCTAACTCGTAACCACGACATATCATTCATATCCTCGCTTTAATCCCTAGGGGAGAACTCACATACAAGGGCTCCTCCAAGGCCTCAACCTCTAAGCCTAACTCTATCATAAGCGATGCGACAATGAATAGATACGACACGAGAATCAAATAACACTCTGCCATATGCGAAGTGCTTAAAAACATACCACATTGATGAGTGCAAAACTCATCTATGTTTGGGTTCATTCACATGTTATTTTATTGCATTTATATCCATATTCATGTAAATCATAAAATTTCCTCTAAACTGTAGTTTTTAGGATTATTGATGAAAAGCAAGTGATTTGGCAAGAAATGAGCAATATATTTCCAAGAAGAGTCTTAGAGAGTCTCACGGCGACGCTACTGAGAAGATTAATTTTTATGTACAATATGGAACATCAAATGGTTCAAATTCCCTCATGGATGCATTCTACATTCAAAGATCTTTCCAGCGAGTACTCACACGCCCAAATCCGAGTTAAAGCGAAGAGTTATAGCCCGAGCAAGTTAGAAAGAAAAACCCGATTGCTGTCGATTGATGTCGCGACCCGGGAGTGATGTAGCGACAGTTTGTCGCGGCCCGGAGGTGATGTCGCGACCAGATTTAATGTCGTGACCAGGGTGATGTATAACCACATTTGCTATAGAAACCTAAAGGCGAAAAGTGATATTTTGACCTAATTTCAAGCCATTTTCACCTAGGACCATATATATACTCGTTTTTAGGTAAGAGGCAAGCGGGAGGTGGAGAGCCTCTACGATGGGGTTTCTTTCTCTAAATGCCATTTTCCAGTTTTTACATATTTTGATTCTTTTTAGATCTGAGAGTAATTTTTTTAGCACATTTTATTTCTATTGAAGAGATTTCGGTGCTGTGTAATAGAGATTCAGATTTCACTAAGGTTCATACAAAGATTGAAGCTAAAATCTGGATTTTCTCTCTCATAGGTTTTCTCTCTCTAAAGCGCCCATTTTCTTAGTTTTTCTTAGATTTTTATTTTTGTATATCTTAAGAGTGGTTTAGGCTGATTTTTATTTCTATTAAAAAGAGATTTCGGTCTTTGTACTCGAGATGATCAATTTCTTTCTTGTTGAGGAGAGATTGGAAGCTAGTCTGGATTTTTCTCTTGCTATAGTGATTTAACTTTTCTTACGTTCTTTACTTTTGTTTGATTAGTGATGATTGAAATCGATGTGGAACATTAAACACCCTCGGGGTTGGGTTTAATTGTTGAACATTTAGATTGCGATTTTCGGTTATTTTGTGGGTTTTGAATCTTGAATTTATATAATTAGTATTTGTTCATATAATGGTGTTCGAATATTAGTAGCTTATACCCAAAAAGAAGTTTGTATATTTGATCACATTTAAAGAGGCCCTGCGGTGATACAGAGATGGAGATTCCTAGAGTAAAGAGCGGTAGCAGGGGTATGTTAGACTAATATCTTGGAACTAATGAACTTTGAAAAATTGCTTTGATGATCACTAATTTACTCATGGTGTGAGGATTAATTAGATGATGTATGTCAATTTGGTGTCGAAGGTTTCTCCTTAGTTTGATAAAGGATCTTGATCGTGTTAGCAAGATCTAATCAAGGAGATAGAAAATTTTATTAGATTTGAGTGAGATACAATTACATTGGAGAAGGCTGCATTTTCCTTTCTATGGGGAGTAAATTCTTGATCCTGAGAAATGGTTGTGAAGTATTGAAAAAGAAAAACAATCAAATCTTAAAGAGAGCTAAATTTTACAAGTAACTTCTTAGACCCATTTGTCTGAAAAGAATATAGTATGTTAGATAGTGAAATGTGTGGTGTATGGAGAAATGCGAGCTATACTACATTGCTCTTGGAAAATCTAGCATTCAACTCACAAATGTTACTTTCAAAAGGAAATGCAAACTGTTTTTTGTAAATAATTATCCCGTCCCTAGTGACTCTCTTCATACCTTTTTAGAATTAAGTAGTTGTTTATTTGGTAGATTTTAGGATTAGTTTTAAATGGGTTTTTGTTTCAATTAGAATTGATTTTATTAGACATCCTACTTGGTAAGCCTAAATAGTGAAGAGCCCTTGTAATGGGGTGATCAAATTCAATTAGAGAGAACCTCGATCCTCGTGAGGTGCGATATCAGGACTCCTGAGAGTCCACTTTATTACTTGTATGACCCAGTGCACTTTGCGGAAAGGGTTGAGTGTTAGTAATACTTTTCATTTTAGTTTTTGAGTATACTTACTTTTGTTTCCGTCGGTTTTTGAGTATTACCACATTCACTCCATTGACCATATTTTCACATATACATCATTTTGGTCTATCTTAATTTTTCAAGTTTTGAGCGTAGTTCTTCGAGGATTGGCGCAGTTCCTTTCTCTCATTGGAAGTTGACATTTCTGAAACGAGGTAATTTGCTAATTTAGGCAATTTTTTTATTTTTGGTTGTGAGTTGTTTCTTAGGTTTTTTATTTTTATTTGTTATTTTATTTTTACTATTAGTATTTTTGTACTTTCTTTTCTTTTGTTTTTCTTCTTGTTTGTAGGTACTCATGGAGGAATATTAGTGAAGATGGAATTGCCTCCCATAAAGCCAAGCTTGACTTCCTTATTCATCATTTGAATCAAGAATTCAGAATGACCCACTCATGTGGAGACAAGGAGTATTGCCTTATCAAAGGAGCTCAACCCCCACATTTCAAAAGAAAAGAGTTGTTTCTTGCTAAGGGCAAAATTTGACATGGATGAGAGCAAGAAGATGAGTAGTGCATGAGCATAAATTCCTGATTTATTACCTTCAAGTCAACACTAGTGCTAGATTGAAAAAATGAAAGTCAAGTGGACATAGTCAAGCATTCAGAGATCAATTTTCTAGGACCTCTCCCTATTAATACTTTGAAAAATCCCATTGAATGCGTGGATGCTCATTACTGACGATGTGCGGAAATTTCATATGCGAAATACGTGGAAGAAAGGTGAAAATGTCAACAGAGTGAGGAACAAGACACTCCTAAACAACAGAATGAAGAGCCATTAGTGGATAAACTGAAATTTGAAGAGGAAAGTCAAGTAATGGCTATTAAAGAAACATTTTGAGTGAAGGTGTACATTCACTTTCCCCATCGATTTTGTGACTTGGGGCATTAAAGGGGATCTACAAAATTCTCAAATACTAAGGAGACCACTTCTTTCCTCAAGCCAAGCATGGATTGAAATCAAAAGGGGGAGCTCACCTTGCTTGTAGGTGAGGAGAAAGCAAAGTTCAATCTTCACCATTACTACTGATGGAGGCGAGAAAAGTAATGTGCGAAAGTCTGCGGCTTGCTTGATCAAAGGGCACATGTTTGAACAGTCCCCCTTAAGCATAAATGTGTTTACATCTCTACTTCACATAGGGGACTGTTTCGAAGGGGTATTGGCTGAACCACAAAGCCATAATTAAAGGGGATTTTGAGAGTTTCTTTTCCCTCTTCAAAGTCTGAAGAAAACATCCTTGGTGAGATAGTTATGAAGAAGGGCGTGCTCGAGATGAATGATTGGTCAAATGGAAGCACTAGTACTTTTCCAATGAGTCTATTGTTCTCTAAGCGGGCGACTTCTTGGGAGGCCTAAGCTAGGTAATGGGGATTCTATCCATTCTCATCTTTTCTTTTTCTATTTTTTAGTTATTTTTATTTGTTCTTTGTTTTTCTTCTTTGGGATGAAAGTCGTGGTGTTTTAACTTTGTTGTTAGTGTTTTCAGAATAAGATAAGTTTGAAGCTCAACATGTTGTCATGACTAGTTTTGCAAGGCGAAGGCAAGAAGTTGGAAAGTGGTTGATGTAATTATAGTGCTTGAAGTGTGAAAAAAAATGGAGTGGAGATGTTCATCAATTCGGGTTTTTGAGATGAAAAGACCAAATTGGTAAAAATATAAAGTTGGAGGTTCATGAAGTCATGCTTGAGGAGAATTGAAGACAAGAGATGAGTTTAAGCATAGATAGAGCCATTAAGGGTTGCTATTGGAGGAATTTTGAAGAATATATATGAAGGACTTTTGAAGGATAGCAAGTGATATGGAGCAGAGACAAGCAAGGAGAACCTAAGGAGTCAAGAAATCATCACACTGGACAACATTGAACATTCTGATTTTTCTGTATTGATTGAGGCTCCAAATGGTTCACCTCAGCCCTTGAGCACATTCTAAATTGAAAGAGCTTTCCAACGAGTCCTAACACATCCAATTCCGAGCTAAAATGAAGGAGATATGAGTGTAACAAGTTGGATAAAAAACGAGAGTCTTGGCCAGTGCGACATGACCCGGCTTCCTGAGTCATGAAAGCAGGCTTGCAACCCTTTAAACCATTTTTCTTCTTCCTACTTTATACTTCTATCTTGCCATACTCTTTCCTCCAACCATGTAACTTCTTGCTTTCAAATTCATCTCCCATCCCTCAAATCACAATCACATTTCCTCCCCAATCCATCTCCATCATCTTGACTTAAAACCCATCAAACCCACAAACTTACCTTTTATTGAACCCCAATTTTCCATCATCATTCCAAGCATCAGAGGAGTTACAATGGAAAGAAAATTTTTGTGCTAATTTGTTTGTGTTTGGGTTCTTTGTGGATCATTGTTGATTATTAGGTGATTTGCATGTATTGAAGGATGTTTTGAAAGAATCAAAACTCACTCATTAGAGGCAAAAGGAAGTTGAGATTGCACACGAGTGTTTGAGAAAATGCCAAAGCCCACTTTCATGGCTCAAAGAAGCAAAAGGAAGAGGTGTATCGGGTAGTACACCAATGTCCAATGTCTAAAATCATCAGGTTCCTATTCAAAGTGGCCAGGAACTACAAAGGGAGTTCACTTTTCCCTGACTCTTTATTACCATTTTACTTTATTCATAACTTCCTTTTGCTCATTTGCTAGACATTTTTTGAATGATGTTCATCTCAAAGTTTGGGGGTGTTTATTTTTTGTTAGTTTAATATGTCACACACATGTTAAATGACAACTTTGAAGATGAAATTTTCTGAGTGCTTTTCTAGATAATGACTTTGTTTGATGCTTCTAACATCTTAGTTTGGTATACTTTTTTGGTTAGGTTTATTGAGTTAATTGAGTTTTGCTTGGAGTTGTTGTGATGTCAATAAGGACCATAAATGAACCCTTGGCATATGGACAATATTAGAGATAATAGGACTTAATGTAATGAGTTATCTCTTGTCAGGCTATTTAGTCATTGGTTTCTCAAAATCCCGTACACGTGTCACTAAGTACCCTTGAAGCGGTTTGCTTGGGTTAAGAGAAGGTTATGAGAATCTATCTAATTTTGATCTCCATAGGTTCCTAGGAACCTGTTCTATTATCGCTTGAGGCAAATCCTAGGCAACACAGCAATTGAAGTATGGGCCATCCTTGGAAAGATTGTGCCTTTGAGCTAACCCTGATAATATGCATATGCATATTCCTCTAGTACCAGATGTTGGGCCTTAAAGAGCCAAAATTCTGTTTAAAAAAAAAACCAAGTTTGAAGCCAATAACCTTCTATACATCACTATCCACTCAATAAGAAGACAAACTCACCCATAACATGAGGATTTGAACATAATTGAGAAATGTGGTGAGGAGCAAGTTTGGGGGAGGAAAAATAACACCAAATTGGTTGAAATGAGTTAAGTTGAAAATCAAAAGAGGTTGTCAAAAAAAAAAAAAAACATAAAAAGATCAAGTGTAAAAGAAGCAAAATACAATAAAAATCAGGAGGAGTGAGTCTGGCCTCGTAGCCTTCCTTCCTTAGAGCAAGTAAATCCTAAAGAGGTGTCTCGACACCTGGTACCCTAAGGCAGTGGTGCAAATTTATTGATTAAAACTCGCTAGGGTTGGTAGAAAGCAAGGGGGTTTTTGACATTGCACCACTCTAATAACCTTGTCTTAAAGAAAAAAAAGCTTCTTGGTGTTTGTTGAAAGAATGCAGAATTTGTACAGAAAAGTGATATAAGGAGTATGCAAGGATGCACCTAAGCGATTTTTAGGGTGTTTGAGGAGTGTCAGCATGCGATGGTAAAAACGGGATGGGTAAGATTTGTCAATGCAGAAAAATAGCTGTTTGGAGGTGAGTTACAGCCTAAAATGACTACTCGACTACCCTTACCCAAACCTTACATTACAAGCTTATAAAGACACTTGATCTTGAGAGTTGTGTGTGCCTACATTAGTGGAGAGTGATAAGAACAACAACCTATGGATCTAAATAAATTATCTTAGGAGATCAGCGTGCTTATCTCAATTCTCATAAACTCATCTAGCTTGCAATTGTTTGGATAGGGGGAAGACCACACACACACACACACTGAAGTGAGAACCATGATCTAAATTTGTCTATTATGAGATTAATTCACTATTTAAAATGAATAAATTATCTTGATCATATTCTCTATATTCCTTGCAAGGGTGATTCTTGAGACACATATCACATACCCCTTGCAAAGCTTGATTACTCGGTTTTGGTTAAATAAAAAGGGTGAAATGAACTCTTCTCTTTCATTTGCTTGGGGACAAACGACTTCTCTTTGCGCGAGGACAAGCAAAACTTCAGGATTTGGGGTGTTTGATGGTGCAAAACTCATCTATGTTTTGAGTTCATTTCACATGTTATTTTGTGCATTTTATATCCATATTCATGTAAAATCATAAAATTTCCTTTAAACTTGGTTTTGTAGGATTATTGATGAAAAGCAAGTGATTTGGCAAGAAATGAGCAATATATTTCCAAAAGAAGAGTCAACAGAGAGTCTCACAGCGCGCTACTGGGAAGATTAATTTTTCTATACCATCTGGAACATAAAATCGTTCAAATTCCATCATGGCTGCATTCTACATTCAAAGAGCTTTCCAGCGCAAATCTCACTGCCTTGAATCGAGTTAAGCAGAAGAAGTTATGGCCCCAGACAAGTTAGAGAAAAACCGATTCACGATCCAAATTTGATGTCGCGACGAAATTGATGTCATGACAGTTTCTCTTGAAACCTATAAAGGCCGAAAGTATGATGTTTGACCTAATTTGAGCGGAGTTTCACCTAGGACCCTTATATATACTCGTTTTTTTAGGTAAATAGCGAGTAGAGGAAGATTGGAAACCTCTACGATGGGGTTTCTCTCTCTAGGCGCCCATTTTCAGTTTTTCTCTGATTTTGATTCTTTTTAGATCTGGTAATTTTTAGCACATTTTATTTCTATTGAAGAGATTTCGGTCTTTATTAATAAATTCAGATTTCACTAATGTTTAGACAAAGATTGAAGCTAAGGGAAATCAGTTCTCTCTCGTGGGCTTTCTCTCTCTATTGCCCATTTTCTTAGTTTTTCTAGCTGTGATTTTTATTTTTAATATATCTTAGAGTGGTTTTAGAGCAGATTTTTATTTCTATTGAAGAGATTTCGGTGCTGTACTCAGATAGTCAATTTCTTTACTGTTGAGGAGAAGATTGAAGCTCAAATCTGGATTTTTCTCTTCTTTCTCTTGATTTCTTTCTTCATCTTCTTACTTTTTGTTCGATTAGTGATGATTGGAATCCAGTAATTGAACATTAAACACCCTCTAAGGTTGGGGTTTAATTTTTGAACATTTAGATTCTGATTTTCAGTTATTTTGTAGGTTTGAATCTTGAATTTATATAATTGAATGCTGTTCATGTAATGAATTGTTAGAATATTATTAGCTTATACCCAAAAAAAAAGAGGCTGTATCTTTGCTCCTGATTTCTAGGATGCCCTCTGCGTGATACAGAGATGGAGATTCTGAGAGTAAGAGTGGTAGCAACTTAGGGGTATGTTAGACTAATATCTTGGGACAGCTGAACTTTGAAAAAATTACACTTTGATAGATACTAATTTACTCATGGTGTAGGATTAATTAGATGATATCAATTTAATCAGAGTTTCTCCTTGGATTTGATAAAAGGATCTTGATTCCTTGTTAGCAAGATCTAATCAGGAGATAGAAAATTTATTAGATTTGAAAGAATGAGATACCAATTACATTGGAGAAGGCTTGCATTTTCTGTGTAGGGCGAAATTCTTGATCTGAAAATGATTGTAAGTATTGAAAAGAAAAACAATCAAATCTTAAAGAGAGCCCAAAATTTACAAGTAGCTAGCTAGACCCATTTGTCTGAAAAGAATATGGTGTGTAGATAGTGAAATGTATGGTGTGTGGAAAATCGAGGCTATCTTGCATTGCTCTTGGACCGATCTAGCATTCAACTCACAAATGTTACTTCGAGGAAATGTGAAACTGTTTGTAAATAATTATCCCCATCTAGTGACTATCTTCATACCTTTTAGAATTAAGTAGTTGTTTATTTGAGTAGATTTTAGAGGATTAGTTTTAAATCAGTTTTTGTTTCCAATTAAATTGATTTTATTAGGCATCTGCCAGTAGCCCCTAAATAGTGAAAGAGCCCACTTGTAATCGGGGTGATCAAATTCCAATTAGAACCTCCAATCCTCGTGGAGTACGATGTCGGACTCCACAGAGTCACTTTATTGCTGTATGACCCGTGCACTTGCGGAAAGGGGTTGAGTGTTGGTAATACTTTTCATTTTAGTTTTTGAGTACACTTACTTTTGTTTCAAATCAGTTTTTGAGTATTTACCACATTCACTCCCTTGACCATATTTTCACATATACATCATTTTGGTCTATCTTAACACACAGCCATACTAGCTGATCTTGACTCGGCCGGTGGTGTGATGGGCGTGGGCACGCCTGAACCCACGACGTCCTGCTGTGGGCCTCGTCCTCTTCCTAGGCCCATAGTTTGGCCTCTCTGGCCTGCCTGTGTAACAGAAGGTGGCCGTGCAGCTCCCTGAAACTGATACCGGCTCCTCTGGCTTGTACTAGGGTGTGGAGGAATATACTGTATCCTCTTACGTCCTAGTTGGTAGAATGCGCTGTCTGAACCACCAGGATCCACGGTCTCTAAGGCCCGATCCCTCTTGATATGTCATTTGGTAGCAATGGTAGCACATCACCACACTTGACTTGGCCCGTGGCTTTGTTGTCCACAGCCGGATGGCCGCGACTGGAACCACGTGAGGCCCCAGAAGGCCTGCGCACTTCTTTCCCGAACTAGAAAGAGGCGACTCTCCTTCCCCCTTACTACTAACACCCGCATCCGTGCTCAGGAGCATCCTCGATCTTTCTCTCTATGGTTGGGACTATCTGACCATGAAGTCCATGTCTGTGGCGAATCTACAATCCTGCCCGAATGGACAACTTTAGCCGTTCTCGAATCTCCACGACTTTGGCCATGTCGAGTAACCCGCGAGTCATCAATAAGCGGGCTAGCTCGGGTGAATCTGCCACGTACTCGATACGGTCATAGTCGTGCTTGACTTCTGGAGCTCACGAGCCTTGGCGTGGCTTGATATCAGGAGAAAATACTTACCATGAACAGCTATTGGAACTTTGCCCATGTCATTGCCTCTAGGTCTCTAAAGGTCTTTGCCCAGTTCCACCATACTTGGGCCTCACCCTCTAGCTAGAACGTAGCTAGTCTAATCTTGGTCGTGTCAGAGGTAATCTCCATAGCCTCTAACACCTTCTCGACCTGTATGAACCAATGGTCTGCCACCATCGGATCTCCTCCCCCTGTGAATGTAGGAGAATTATGTGCCTTAAACCTCTGGAGGTTACTCGGACCTCCATTTTCTTTGCACTAACTTTGTCTGTGCAGCTTGACCATGATCTCTACAGCCTCAACAAAAGCCTGTTAGTCAAATATTGGTGGTGCCTGACTAGTACCCCGTGGACGCCCTCTACGTCCCCCGCCGACTAGTCATCTACATGTCAAAAATAAGCGAGTTAAATTCTAATGCGGTATCTCTAAAAGGCTTAATCACGACCAGAGACACTATTCATATCTGAAAAATATTTCATACACAATGTCCACATGCATTCATAGTATTACAAGACAATTAATTCCATATATTAAATCATAATCAACAACAAAAATTTTATTTTATTTTTAAAAAAAAATTATTTGATTTGATGATTTTGAAAACCTCGTGAGCGATTGCTCATGAGCGATGCCGACGTGTCTTTAGTGGCGGGTTAGGTGCACCCGGTGCTACCGTGAACCCGGTTCTGGCATGGCAGCCTTTGCGCCCGGGCCTGCCGTGTCGTTGGCACGTGCCCGGTCGTATGCGACGGCGGTCGGCCGGTGTAAGTGGCCATGTCGCGGTGTGTTCGCTGCGCCTTGTGTCGCGGCTCCCACCGATCCGCGATACAAGTTTGTATGCCTGACTCCCCTGCCGCACCATGTCGCGTCGTGTATGCGCTGCAGTGTGTGGCGCATCCTGCGCCATATCGTAGCCTGTATTGCTGCCCTATTGTGACACAAATGCCGCCCCAAGCCACGATACAATCTTTGTATCGCAACACTCTCTGCTATCCAGGCCACCCGCGCGCACGTGTTGGGCCGTATCGCAGCGCAACTTCGTAGCGTCGTATTGTCGCGCATGCTTTCGATCGATGTCGTGTGGCGTATCGTGTCATGACAACGCACCCGTACTGCCGTGTCAAGATACAATCCCATTGTATCGTGACCCCAGTTGGAAACTAAGAAGCGATGGCAGTTCGACTCCTACAGCGTTTTTTTCACATCATTTATTTTCTTATTCCATTCTTGAAAACCACAAATATATATATATATATATATATATATATATATATATATATATATATATATATATATATTCGATTTACATTGTAAAACCTCAAAAAAAATTTCTTCTCATCGTATTTCTTTTTCCTATGTGCTATTCGCTAAGCACACAATCACCTGATTCATCTGACACATGATCACACACACCATTCACGCAAAACATAATGCATGCGGTGTTCTAATCCTTTCCCATGACCGCTAGGTAATCCACATACTAAACCCTCATCGAGCTTTATGGATTGTAATGCTCTTTTATATACGACCTTAAGCTCAAGCCCGAGTCCCTCGAGCTTGGTGTCGTTTACCTAGCTGCGTGCAGTGAGGCATACAATTCGGGGTCCATTGACAACCCGTCAACCTTGAGGAAATACTGTGGATGTTGGGTAACAACTTTCCCCTCCGCGAAAATCGGCGAGTCTCCTTTGTACGAGGAGCTACACCCAAGGTACAAAACCTGTTCCAATAATTAACAATGACCACATAGGGTCCACATGTGAGTAAAATAATGGCCACTTAGGCCCCTGCATCAATACTCACAAAATACATCAACTATATTACCATAGTTCAAGAGTTAATAAATCACTCTTAATTGAACATATATTAAAATGTACAATTTCTAATACATGTTATACAAAAGTCTCTTCCAAAGCCCATGACAGGCTTTCTTGCTTGACCTTTGGTGGCGCCGTCCTCCTGCACTCACATTTGAAATAGTGATCCCTCGACAGGTGAGCAAAGCCTAGTAGTGATAATTTCCTACATGGGTTACTCCCACCTAAGTGCACATGTCATGGCAAACAATCACACTCAGTAAATACATGATCCTACTTGAATGTCTACATGCTGAGCCCATGTCTCGAGTCTAACCGACTCCCTCGCATGCCTAAGCCAAATGCGGAGTAAAATCACAGTTTCAAAACAAAAGCTTTTGTTTCTCGAAACTTACTACGGGTCGGTAAACATTTTGGACTACCCTCAGGCGAATGTTGGATAACTTAGTACGAGCAATTCTTGGGCCCCTCAGGTGTGAATTGTTGAATAATCTCCCGAATGATTCTCGAGAAAATCTTCCGTCGAAATTCCTTTCACAAACATTTTTCCTTTTATTTTCTTTTCATGTCATGCACTCCTCCTAATATTCTAGGAATTGCTTGGTGCATATGGAATGCATTATGACAATCGATAACTCATGCTATTATATAAAAACATTTATATATTAACATAATTAATTCACCTGATTCATGCTATTAAATTCATCAATAACACCAAGAATTGGCTCATGGGCTAATTAGCAAATACAAGCAATTCATTTGAATCACTCAACAACACAAAAATCACACCAAAAATCACGTGAGCAATTGAAACCCTCGAGTTGTACTTGTTCCTGCAAACCTTTCCTGATAGGGATTTCTTAAGCTCGGTTCCAAAGCTTTTTAAGGCCAGATAACATGACATTAGGCCTCAACAAATCCCCATCCATAAAATGGCCCTTAGCCAAAGAATAAACCAAGTAGGAAAAGATCCCTACCTCTTGGAGTTGTTGGAACTCTGCCAAATCGGTGTCCACGCGTAGCCCTCGCCGCGTAGAACAACTTTGCTTCTTGCTCTGTCGAGAATCAACGGTTCGAATGACCGAAAATCTAGAGAGAAGGAGCTCTCTCTCTCTCTAAAAATTGAACCAGCCACTCTCTTGCTGGTCACTGCCGATTTGTCTCTCAAAATGAAGAAGATCACTATTCTTCTTTGTTTTATTCTCATTAAACATTCCAAAAATTCTCATCATGTCCCTAAGTTTTGGATTTTGACACTTGGCACAATCTAAGCCATTAATCGCCATCCTCTCTCTAATCATGCAACATGTGTCACATGAGTACATGTAGCATGTGACTTTTGTCACATCACATGTCTTTCACAAGCCGTTTCGATTTTGGGCACGGTGCCTCGAAAAGCGTAAGAATTCTTACTATCTTGGAATTGACGAGTCGGCGTGGTTGCTAGATTTTGTGAGAGGCGATTCAAGGTGAAGTCCAATTCAATCATCAAAGATCAAGAAAATTTTGGATTTTACGAAGTACCATTTTACCTTTTTTCAGAAAATTTGAATTTTCTCGGGTTTTACATCCTATCTTACTTAACCCTTAACTACCGAGCTATGCCTCATTTGTAATTTAGTACACTTTTTAAAATTAGAAAAAGTAGATGAAAATTGTTTAAAAAACGTTTTTCATTGTAAGAAGCAACAAATGTTATTGTTGTAATCCATGGAATTATTTTTCCCAAAAATCACTTAATTTAAGACCACCTTTGTAAAACCTAGGAAAAATTCATTTTTTCTGAAAAATGGTAAAATGGTAATTTCGATTGAAAATCGGAAATTTTTTAGATCTCGGATGATGAAACGATCTTCACCGTTGAATTCATCTCTCGAAATCTAGTTACTTCGTCAAATTTCGTCGGATTCTGAGACAGTCGCAATTTCAAGTTTTTTGAGGCATCGAGTGTCGGTTGACACATGGCATGATCCTATGGATGCCATATAGCACCTTAGGGGAGGGACACATGGCATGACATGTGGTGCACTTGTGTGAATGACTCACATTGAGCCAAGTGTCAAGTGGAGGAGTAAAACAAGAAAATAAGGAAAAGAAAAAAAATAAGAAAAGAAATTAAGAAAAGTCAAAAAGGGAAAAAAGGCCATTTTAGCCTGAAGCCGGGCGTGAGGAGGCGTGAGTGAGGGAGAAGAGAGAGAAAGAGAAAGAGAGAGGGGAGGGGGAAATCAGTTTTTCGTTTCTCTCTAAGATCTGAGTCGAATGATCAGTTTTCATCAGGCGAGAAGAAAAGTTGATCAACGCATCGCGAGAGCGAGTGCAGTGGGTACCAAAATCTTTGAGTTTCGTCAAAGTCCACCCGAGGCAGAATTTTCGTGCTTTATTTATGGCCTAAGGCTATTTGGTGCTTGGGAGTTTTTATTTGAGCGAGTGAGCACGGCGTAAATTTCGATCCCAAAATGCAGGACTTAGTGTAAAATTTTGGACTGGCCCACCAAATAGTTCAGGTTGAATTTTCGAGACTATTTTTGGACAGTCCAGGCTGAATTTTTGGGACTATTTTCGGACAGTCCGGACAGGATTTTCAAAACTGTTTTCGAGTAGTCCCGGACTGTGTTGAGGTTTGGTTTTGATCCGGGACTGATGTTTACAGGTTTTGTGGTGTGTTTTGGTATCACAGTAATTTATTGATGAATGGAACCAAAAATGGTTCATGGTCGTGAAGGGACCAAGAGGTGCCATGTTCTATATGGGTCCGAGATTTGGGTATTTTGTGTGTATTATTGGAAAAATAAATAATATGCGGTTGTGTGTAAAAATCATGTTAATATGTGCTTGCGTAATGTATTAACATGGAAATTGTGATGAATGAAAATTATATGTAGGAAATATAGTTATTTGGAATTTATAAATGTTGCATGTAGCATGACATAGCATGAAATGACATGATTGCATTTCATATGTGTTGAATACATAAAAGTGCAACATTTATATAGGATTTTTATACCCCCAGCTCATGTTTTGCTCTCATTTTGTGTAGAATAGGTGCCTTTGATCGTTTCTAGTGTTTTTATGCGTCAATAGGGTTTTTCGAGTCAGTGCACAATTTTGTAGGGTTTGATCCCCGAGGGAGAACAAATGTAGATCTATTCTTGTGTGTGTGCGCTATCGGAGCCCAGGTAATTATTCTGATGAGAGAGCAATTTGCGACGGTGGTACCGGTACCACTTCGCGGTACCGGTACCACATGCGATGAGAGCGATGTCTTGGTACCCCGAGGGCGTGAGTACGGTACGCACCCCGAATTTTCCGATGCGAAATGCCCGACATCGTCTGCCCAGGATTTAAAGCGAAATTTAAATCTTAATAGTTACCAGAGACACGCTGTCTTCCGACCACCATGAGATCACTAATGAGGATTGTTTTTAAGGCGATTTGAGGGCAGAGTATAGCAGTTTTAGATTCTAGGGTTTGGTTTTGGGCCAGGTTGGAGTCTTTCTCTCATATTTTTTCTAGGGTTTATAGAGTAGAAATTATATAGCTTTCTTCGGATTCGAGTTTTTAATTCTTGTAATCTTTTGGTTGGTTTACATAACTGTTATTTTCATACGGAATTACGTGGCACGTCCGGTAACTACTTGATATAAAGTGTTATTTCTCAAGTCACAATTACGATTAGTGTTTATTAACCATGAATCGATTCTCAGTTTCAATGGAGTTCTAAACCCCCATGATAGGATTCTAACGGTGGAAACTCACCTCCTTCAAGGTAACAACCCTCAATTCCTCTTTGGTGCTTCAATGGGATTGTACAATGCTAAACACTTGCGGGAAATCTTATAAAACCTTAGTTGGCATCTTCTTGACAACGTGTGAACGAGAGACTCTCGGTACACGTTGTGCTTGAATGCAAATGTAGGCTAAGAGTCCAAGCAAATCATTTGAACAAGTGTTTGTTATCGCTCAATCGTTCTTTGTCTTAAAAGAGCTTTTAATGTTACATTTTCCGTCGAAGACCATTCATTAATGGCTCCTAGATGAGATTGTGAATAAGAGGTGGGTATTACCTGATTGGCGGTGAGTGAAAACCTAAGGATCCTATCATTTATCTTTCTTGCTTTAAAATAGTTAAGAATTGGTTGCTCAATCAATCAATCATAACCCCCATATTTTACTTTTCAACTCACATTCTTTGGAGAGTAATCCATAAGGATCACCTAGGAAACCACTCCCTGTGGAAATGACCTATGAACTCCCACAGTAATATAATGCTTGACAACTTTAGTTCCTACGCTTAGGAATAATTTCAGCATACGAAATAGACGAAGCAATATGCATGGTCACATCGCGTCGAGTTGGGTTTGGGTGCATGGTATTGATTATTCACCATTCTTGGTGAATGTATAATGAGCTCGGAGATTGGGATAACGTCCAAAATTGAGACTCATGGGTGCATAAAAATAATAATAATAAATTTCGTGTGTTTGGGTGAAGCAAGATGGGGCAGATCCCCTCAGGGTGAAAGACCTAAATTTTAATCTTGGTCAGACATATGTATCCAACGATGAAAGTTTGCGAAAGTGTCAGAAGGCGTGCAAAGCCTACGGTGAGACCACAGAAAATTCTGGCAAATAACCTACGGGATTTTGTAAAATTGAATATAAACATTAGAGGGTTGTCGATGGGTTGAGCCCGTTAGAATTTGAAACACCGATGGCCCGGTTTTCACATAGCATTACGGGTGTGAGGAGTCGGTCGGGGTTTCGGGTTATTGGGCATGATGAGTCTCATCTCATGCATGACACGTAATATTTCATATAGGATTGCATTATTTATAAGGAATATGATTGGACGTTTTCATGGTTGCCATTGCATGTGCATTTTAGGTGGGGAGTAGCCTTTGTAGGAGAAATTTTCTATTGGGCATTACTCACCCCGTTGTGAGACCCCCTTTCAGGTACAAGGGGTGTACAGGGAGACGACGCTCCGATGAGGCCGTGATTATGAAGATGGTTGATGTGTGGCCTTGATATTTTGTACATTAACATTTTGTAAAAAATTTGAATAAAAGAATTGTAGCTAAATTCTTTTAGGATATTATCTAATAGTCGGGTATGTAATTATATTACAAAAGTAGTGATGTTTTTAGATATAATTAGCGTTTATTTCATATTTGAATTTAATGAACCGAATGGTGCGATAAAGGATATATAATGAGATCTTGACAGATGAATCAACAGTGGGAGTGAAATATATTACAATTAGATTGATTGAATATTATCTTGAATTGACCTATTTGGCCTATTATAGTTTGATCAAATTAAATCAAAAATTATGGCCAAATATGTGTGCTCCATTAATAGATCAGATGACAATGCCACAATAACCATTATAGAGTGTTTGAAAATGATTTTTAACAGTGTGATGACCAAGGCATGTTAGTCAGTGACCAATCACTGCGAGTTGAGACATTTGCCTAAAATGTGATCTCCCTATTAACTAATTAGAACTGTTAATGGTTTGTGGGTGGTATCTTGAATGGAAAACTTTCTGAGTGACTCATACTTTCTTGTTCTCAGATGGTGCAATGGAGTCCACCATCACTAATAATTGCCTGCAGTACTCGAAACGAGGAAAAAATGTTCCCTTTATAGATTTTAAAACAACCTTGTGGTCATTGAGTTCTAATTGCAGATAGCCCTTATTCCACTACTTCGGCACATAGTCGATGGGGCAAACCAAAATGTAAGGTACCCACGAGAAGGGAAAAGGCCCCATAAAGTCCTATGCCACAGCAGTTAGAAGATCTCGATGATTAAAATCGGGGGTAGAACTCATGTTCCTTTTGTGACTCTCTAATTATTTAACTTTAGAGGCACAAATTTTGCCAAAATTCAAAGCGATCTTTAAAAGTGTGAATGAGTAAAGCAGTTTGCAAAATTTTATGTTGTTTTCCTTGCGAGAAATGCCGACCCTGAAGCTCCCGAATGGCCAGGTAGTATCCCGATTTGATCATCATTTGGTACCACCTTATAATGTCGATACGAACAATATTTAATGGATATGGATCATCAAAAATAATATTTCTTAATATGCCAAAATTTCCTTTTTTGTTGAAGTCATTGGGTGAATTTGACAATCTGGAGTAATTTACTATGTCGTGTACCATGGGCGTGACAAGAGCAAAAGGCTCAAATGGAAAAGCTGTCGCCTATGGGTATCTTGAAGTGAGAAGCTGGATTCGAATTTAGTGAGATAAGTGGTGGCTACCACATTCTCGGCCCCACTTTTTATCTTTAATAGTAGGAGTTAGATTCTTGGCACGGTGGATCCACACAGTGGGCTTGGTATCACAGCAGAGAAAGCGAGTGCCCGACGTTGCGTGATCTGTGAAAATGGTTACGAGGGAGACCCTACAATGTATGACTGAACTTTTTCTAAGGCAAATAAACCAGCTAACTCTTTTAGTGGTTGTGTAATTTGTAGTAATTAGAGTCTTCTGTGGCATAGTGAATCACAAAAGCCTTTTTATCTTCCTTTGTCTAAGACCCACATAGCATAATCACTAGCGTCACACATGATCTCAAATGGAAGTTAGTGGGAGATCGCATGATAGGAGGGCACTAACATAGTTTTGAGTTTATCAAAAGCTGACCTCCTGGCTTTGTGACCATGCGAAAAGGGACATCCTTGGCAAGTAAATTGCATAGGGATGGTATAAGCGCTAATATTTATGAATCTCTATAGAATCCGGCATGTCCCCGAGAATGACCTTATGTCTCTAACACACTTAGGAGTAGGTAGGTTGAAGTCAATCAGCTCGACTTTGGCCTTATCACCTCGATTCCATTTTTTTGATACTATGTGGCTAAAACGATCCCTTGTGTCACCATGAAATGACACTTTCGAATTTAACACAGTTCTCTTGACATCTCTCGAAACCTTACGTAAATTCTCCAAACATCCTCGTATGAGTCACAAAAGCGAAATCATAGTGAAATTTCCAAAATGATTTCAATCATATATTTGAAAATCCTCATCATATAGTTGGAAGGTTAGGTGCATTACATAATCGAGGCATTTTCCGAAAGGCAAAAGTGCGGGACAGTGAATATAGTTTTCTCTTGATCTTCTAAAGCTATCTCAATTGCTTATTTACAGGCACCCATCGAGAAAACGATAAAATTCATCTAACCTGCAACTCTCTCTAACATTTGATGACCAACAGGTGAAAGTGATATTTCTAGTACCGCATTAAGCTTCCTATAATTTATGCACCACTCAGCGGAGTGACACGAGTGGGAATTAGCTCATTATTTTCATTGCTTTACCATAGTGGCCTTGATTTCTTAGGATTGCAGCGTGTTGGTGACCCGCGCTATACGCAATGAATTTAAATAACACTAATCTAGAGTTTTAGAACCTTTTCTTAACCTTCTTTCGTTATTGGGTTTAGTCGTCTGCGCCCAGTTGTCTGGGGTTTAACATCCTCTTCCAAGTGAATCCTATGAGTGCAGATTAAGGGACTAATTCCCTTAATATCTGTAATTGTCCATCCTAGGGCAGTTTGGTGGGTTCTCAATATCTCCAAAAGTTTATTTTCTTGGTCTAACTCTAAGGAAGAAGATATGATTACATGAAGCGTTTCTTCTACCACTTAAAGATGCATATTTGAGGGTGTGATGTGCAGGGTTCAACTTCGAGCTTAGGTGATCCCTCTTGAGAAAGTAATACTTACTGTCTCGATTGGTGTGATAGTTCAGTTTGGTGCCCCGTCAATTCACTTCAATACCTCATTGTGTTCTGATTCTATGAGTGCAGGAACTCGACTACGATATTAGTCTCTCTATCAACTGGGCTTACTGAGACAAGACATAGACGAGATCATCATATGAGACATTATCTAAGTATTTACGCTCTGAGAATCAACCATGTTTACCTCTAAACATCTTCCTCATCTCCCATTCCCTTGATATATTAAAGATATTCAAATTAACGATCATGTTGCAAATGATAGTGTCATTAGGCCTCTACGATTAATACTGATGGCATTGATTGCCAAGAATGGTCTGCAAGAATCGAGATTGAGTTCCTTGGTTCACCATAGGTTGAGTGTCAAGTACAACAAAGTCCATAAGGAAGTAGAACTTGTTCACTTGCACCAATACATCTTTCACTATCCCTCTAGGAATCTTCACACTATGGTCAGCTAATTGGAGGGTGATATTGGTTGGCGTACAATTCTCCTGGCCTAGATTGACATATAATAGGTAAATGACAAATTAACACTTTAAATCCACTAAAGCTGTCTAACTTTGAATTCCCTACCACTATGGAAATAGTAGGGCTTCTTGGGTCTTTGTATTTTGGGGGCAAATTGTTTCAAATCAATGAGGTAGATTGCTTAGTCATAAATGCCTCCTTGTTGACACTGATTTCCTTTTATCATGCCGCAAATCTTTTAGAAACTTGCCATATAGCGGAATTTTCTTAATGGCATCTAGTAAGGAATGTTCAATTTCCTTGTTTGAGCAACTCATAGATCTCGAGAATGATTGTTCCACTTTCTTTCAGGGCTCGACTGTGAGGTATGGAGGCTGGAGGGATATGGGTAGCCTTGTCTTGTTCGACTCACCATCGATAATGTCATCTAGGAACATGAGGCTTGTCCGACACCTCATCATCTCTGACTGGTTCACTTTGTAACTCTTGTATTGGTTCCTTGGTTTGAATAGTTTTGTCAATTACCTTACCACTTCGAAGAGTGGTGACAGCCTTGCAATGTTCGAAAGTGCCTTCACTTTGACTTGAAACTCCAACACTATTTTGACCTTGGGGGTATTGGATGGTTTGAGACGGGAGTTTCCCTTTTTCTTGTTGAAAATTTCCGATAGAAGAAGTTAGCTTAGTGATTTGGGATCTCACATCATTGAAGCGGTTCGAGTCGTGTTTGTGGATTATTGAGTGCATCTGACTGTGTCTAATATCCTCAAACTTCTCTTATGCAGAGAGTTGATAAAGAATTTGCATGGTTTGGATGCCCTTGATTTAATGAGATGAAAACCTTGATTAGGGTTCATAGGAAATCCTTGAGGACCTTGATTCTGAAATGGAGGAGCTAGATTTGAAAAACCTTGATTTTGATAATTGGGGCCTTGATTGTTTGGCAAGTTATGTGGGCCTCCCTCATTTCTCCAACTAAAATTACGGTGCTTACCCTGCAGATTATATGTTTTCGAGAATATGGAGTGAAGGTTTTCTTTGTGAATTAAGGGCATTAGCTTGCTATTTGAATTGCTCCTTAACTTGAGAAAGGTTCGGGCGGATGTGCTGATTGAGTCTTGGTCGCGCTATATGATGCATGGCTCCTCCACTGCAGGTCAGTAAGATGCAGGGTACTTGAGGCACATAGTTACCGGATTCACCTTTTTCCAACTACATAAACCTCCAAACTTCCTTGTTAAATTTGCGATTTTTTGCTTGCAAATCATCATTCTCTCTTAAGTGTGGATTCACTCCTGTGGGTGCACTATACACTTTAGTAATTAATCGGGGAAATTATTAGTTTCCCATGTTCGAGCATTTACCTTATGGTGTCAAAGAATTGAATTGCCTCCTTGCACTTTCTCATAAAACTACGCCCACACGTCATTTGGATGTATTGTTTATTATTCAAGGATGGCCAGCAGTGAAAATATACCGCAGTTGTCCCACATCCAAACCATGATGAGGATAGCATGGAGAGAGAGATCATGTATCTGCCCATACCACAACAAGAGTTCACCTGGCACTCGAAGAATTTTGAATTGCTAGCATTAGAGCATTGGTACGTGCGGGAGGGAAGAACTTGTTAAGGAATTCATTTCGCATGTCCTCCCATGTAAAAATTGAATTGGGTGCAAGCGAATGAAACCAGATTTTGGCCTTCTCCTTTAGAGCAAAAGGGAATAGAACCATACAGATTATGTGGAGAGGTGATCCAGTAGAGAGAAATGCACTGCAAACATCCTCAAAATCTCTTATAAATGAATAGGGGTTCTTAGAATCTACCCGCATTGAGCGAAGGCGAATCATCTCGAGCTTCATGAGAATTGATTAGCCTCTTCGGAAGCGAATATGAGAGTTTGTTGGTTCTTTAGAGGTTGCAAAATCTCTTGAGTTCTTTTCACATTAGGTAAAGGCGAGGAGCTCGATATTGATTACGAAAGTTAACATTTCCCCTCCCATTCTTTGGTGTTGTTGGGGAGTTGACATACGTCTCCATGTTGTGGAGGTTCATGGAGTCCTTGTGGGTAAACAGGTATCCCTTGAGCATTTTGATTAAACAGAGGTTGTTGATTCCTGGGATGGTCCATTTGAGGTGTGGTGTTATCTTGAAACAATTGACTTACTATGAACTCTTCAGAATTTCTAGAAGGTGCAATTCTTATAAGTCGATGTTGCTCGTTGCGAGCCCAAACCAACATGCACTAATCCTACTCCTTCCAAGTAGACACCCACTTAGATTCCTCACAAAAACAAATTAAAAAGAAAAGTAGAGAACGTACTGGATTTGCAATGCAATTGCAAATTACCTCTAGCTCTCTTCAGATCAACTGGATTGATCGCCACTCCCCGGCAACGACGCCAAAAATGCTTCATCTTATTCGTATGCTGAATTTATTCCCAAGCGTAGGAATTAACGTCATCTAGCATTGTAATACTGTGGGAATCCACAGGTCATATCCACAGGGAGTGGTCTTTTAGTTAATCGCCAAGGCTATTCTCGAAAGATGTGTATTTGAAAAGGAAATTATGGGGTTGTGGTTGGTTGATTGAGTAATTAATTAAATAGACTATTTTAAAACAAGAAGATGATTGATGGGGTTCTTAGGTTTCCACTCACTATTGATCAAGTAATTCTCGCCTCTTAGTTTACAATCTCATCTAAGAGCCATTGATGAATGGTCTTCGACAGAATATTTTGCTTTAAACGCTCTTTTAGAATGAAAAACGATCGAGGGATGTTAAACACTTGTTCAACAATTAGTTGGACTCTTAGCTTGCATTTGTAATCAAGTACAACGTGTACCCGAGGATCTCTAGTTCACGCACATTGTGAAGGATGCTGACTAAGGTTTATAAAGTTTCTCTACAAGTGCTTAACATCACCGCAATCCCGTTAGTATGAGAATTTAGGGTTATTACCTTGATCGGGGGTGGAGTTTCCCACCGTTAGAACCCCAGCATAAAAGTTTAGAGACTTCATTGAAATTATAAAGCGAGATCATAATTGATGAAATTATTCATAAAAGGAACTTGAGAAAGTCAAACTTCAATTGCAAAACCAAAGAATCAAAAATACAAAATACTGAGAGAGGAAACGAGTTATGTGATCTAACTGAAAGGTTACATGAACTTGAAATCCAAAATCTTCAGAAACTATGAGAAAGAACACTCTTTTTATGAAAACCAAAACCCTAGAAATCAAAAGCTGCCTTCCCCACCTTTCCTTTAGCTTTTATACCCTTTTCCATTGTGATCCGATGTTTTAGTTGAAAATGAACATACCCTTGCATTAGAATGTAATCTGTAATTCGCCAAATGTTGCATGTATGGAATGGGGTATCGGTTAGTGTGGTACGGTGCAGATTTTATACCCTAGTGCTTGTGTGGGTGGAGTGCCAGGTTGGGCGGATGGGTGCCGCTATTATGATGAATTCCTGACTTGGGTGTGCCAGTGCTAGGTTTGAGCGGTACCAATACCACTACCTCTGCACTTGTTTCCCAGCATCGTTGCACTTCTCGAAACTTCACCACAGCTGTTTCCATCATCCTCAATGATCCATATTCGCTTTCTGGACACGAACCCTTGTAACAATTATGTATGAAACCTAAAAAACCTGTACAAGTCCAGAAACACGAAAACAATTAAAAGTACCTATTCTTATACAAAATGTGAGCAAAGTATGACCTGAAGGTGCTAAATTCCGATATAATTGTTGCTCTTTTGTGTATTCAACAACAACCTTGTAATTGAAGAAAGTAGAAGATGCACGGAGCATCCGAGATACAGGTGCTAGTGGCAAGAGGAAGAAGGATCAGCCTTCTTCTAGTTCGAGAAAGAAGCAGAAGACTTCAACTCCCCGAGGATTTTAGGGACAGGGCCGCGACTATCAGGGCCATGGCCAGACCAAGACTTCTACATAGCCAGGACAGATGATATGTTATTTCTGCCATCAGCTTGGACATATGAGGCGGGATTTCCTTTAGAGGCAAGGATCCCAGGGTTTTGGGACAACGCAGTCCTAGTCATCAATGGGACAAGCGCGGACACGGTTTGTTCCTTCTCACCCAAGTGCAGGCCAGAGGAACTAGCATCAGTCTCAGGATGTTGTACATGTGCCTTTTGCTATGCAGATAGGCCATAGAGGTCAAGGTCGGGTTCGAGGCCCGAGAATTCCCAGCCGTCTTAGGGACCTAGAGCGTCTGTGGTACCGCGAGGCTGACTTGCCAGATCAGTATGATATACAAGGTACGTTTTAGCTCTCACACTTCTTGATAAGAGTGTTGATTAAATTCGGGTGCATCGTATTCATGTTTATTGCTACATTTGGTGTGAATGCTTTAGGCTTAAAGGTAGAAACCTTGGAAAATTCGTTTTATGTGAAATCCCTCTAGGGATTAGGGTGAGGGTTGATCAAATATGTCGAGATTGTGAGTTAGAGATCTCAGGGATTCTACTTACAATGGACTTGCAGGTAAAGGACATATCAGATTTTGATGTCATTTTTGCATGGATTGGTTGTGACCCACCCAAAGTCCATCGTGGTGATCATAGGTGGGTGACCTTCACACCTGAGCGGTATTGTGTTACGTTTGGGGATAAGCATGGTGCTTTACCCCGGACCGTTGCGACTGCAAATGGGTGGACAGGTTGATGGGTTGGCTACTTGAGCCTTGCAGGGATGAGGAGGCGAGATTTGAGTCCTAACTCGAGTGGTTTCAGTATGAGGATGTCTTCAGGACAAGACATTGCGAGATTACCTCCTTACAAGGGATGGACTTTGTCATTGGAGTTACACCACAATACGTAAGCCCATTTCTATGACTCCCCATAGAATGGCGCCGGTTGAGTTGTAGGAACTGGATCAGTAGAACTGATTGTTGAATGATGGCTTTACAGGCCAGAGCACTTTACCATGGGCGCTCTATTACGATTTGCGAAAAAAGGACAAGACCCTTTTGGTTGTGCATTGATTGCGAAAAACCAGGTTGAACAAGGGTTACGATCAAGAGTGGTATCCATTGCAAGTTGATGACTTGTTTGATCAGGCGAGAGGCGTGAGTCTGCTCGAAGATAGACCTCACGCATCGAGTTGCCATCGGTTGAGAGTTGGGGTGATATCCTAGGCCCGACATTTGGGGCGGTATGGGCATTTTGAGTTCCGCAGTGATGCCCGTAGGTTGGCCAGATATTGCCAACAACATTCATGGATCTCATGCACAGGGTATTCTAGCTCTATTTGGATCAGTTTCTTGTGGTCTTTATTGACGACTGTCTTGATGCACTCGATCTGAGGAGAGCATGGGGATCAGTGCGGGTGTTCTCCAGGCACTTTCGGGGACCATCGGTTGTATGCGAGTTCGATAAGTCACCGAGTTTTGGCTTATTGAGGTGAAATTCTTAGGACACGTCGTGTCGGCTTCAGGTGTGTCAGTAGACCTTGAGAAGGTAGAGGCTGTTATGAGTTGGGAGAGGTCAAAGTCAATCTTTGAGATACGTAGTTTCTTGGGACTGGCCGGGGTACTACAGGAGATTCATTGAGGATTTCTCCCGGCTGGCAGCACCTATGATTAGATTGACCCAAAGAATTCGGTTGGAGTGGGATGACCTTTTTGTGTGAGAAGGCATTCCCGAGAGTTGAAAAAGGCTTGCTTCGCTCCCCCATTACGATTGTCTCGGAATAGGGACGGAGGTACACGATAATAACGTGATGCCTCTGGGACGAACTAGGATGTGTCTTGATGCGGTCCGAGAGGGTTGTAGCTTATGGTTCCGAACAACTAAAGAATCATGAGCAAAATTACCCTACACATGATCTATAATTGGTGGCCATTGTTTTTACCTTAAAGATTTGGCGCCACTACTTGTATGGTAAGCAGTTTAAGGTATTTTCAGACCATAAGAGTCTGAAGTATATTTTCACACAGCGTTGGGACCTCAACATGAGGCAACACAGATGAATAGAGTATCTGGAGGATTATGACTTCACTTTGCATTACCATCCTAGTAAGGCAAATATAGTGGCTGATGCGCTCCTTCGGAAGTCACGGGGAGTACTGGCTAGTGTAGCTTCCTGGGAGTGGCAGATGTTTAAGACTATAAGACAGTTTAGGCTGCAGTACAATGATCAGGCTCAGGAAGCACTAGGGAGTTTGGTAGCTATGCCATCCTTACTGGCTTGAGGTGATCGGTCGAGGGGATAAGATGTAGAGATATCATCCATCGAGTTAGGTGCGGAGTTAATAATACGGAGTGATGAATGCTAGGCCATCCACACATATGGTAGTCTTCAATATAGAGGACGGGTCGTGGTTCTACAGATTGATCGTCGAGGAGATAAGATGGAATGCAGGAGTTCTTTGCACGTTTTGCTACCAGTAAATCCAGTAGCACGAGATGTACTTAGATGAAGTGACACGTTGGAGATTTTGTTCGACGGTGTCTCACGTGTAAGCAGGTAAAGGCTAAGCATTAGAAGCCAACAGGGCTACTCTAGCCTTTAGAGGTGGTAAGCAGTGGAGGTAAGGGCATATCATGATGGAATTTTGCGACCCGCCGCGAACACAGTGAGACATGATGCGGTATAGGCTATAGTGGAGGCTGGGATCACTAAGTCGTACACTTTCTAGTAGTGCAAATGACTTTCACATTGGAGAATTCTCTTAGGGTGTATTATTTGTAAGAGATTGTCAATTACATGAGTGCAGTCTCTATCGTATCGGTTAGGGATCCTGGTTACTGGCACTTTTGGAAGAGTTTCGAGCCATAGAGATGTAGTGGATGATGACACCGTTTTTATCCACAAATCGATGGTCGTCGGAGAGGACCATCTGAGTTTTAGAGGACATCTTTGTGAGCAGCCATCCTGAATCTTAATGGTAGCTAGGAGAGACACTTACCTTAGTGGTCGCCTATAACAACCGAGTTATCGACAGTATATAGATGACACCCTATGGGCTTTATATGGAGGCATTATCGATCCTTTGATTTGTTAGATGAGGTGGGAGAGAGTTGCATCAACGAATTAGGATCGATTGAGACTCTTGGTGAAGGTGGGTTTGATACATAAGCATCTTCTTACGACTCAAAGCCGGAAGAGCTACGCCGACATACAGCGGTGACCTCTAGAGTTTGAGGTGGGTGATTATGTCTTCTTGAAGGTTGTTTGAATACACGATTGAGCAATGGTATAGCGAACTTAGCACCTTGAGTCACATGTTGCTCACATTTTGCATGTGAATAGAATTACTTTTAATCGCTTTCGTGTTTCTGGACTTATACGGGTTTTTGATCCTAATGCATAGTGTACAGAGTATTTATGTCCAGGAAGAAAATATGGATCATTGAGGATGATGGCAACCGTTTGGTGAAGCTTCGGGAAGTGCAACAATGCTGGAAAAGCACTAGAGAGCAACATGTACCGGTACACCTTCAACATGTACCGGTACACCTATGCAGAAAAGTGGCAGTGAGCAACATGTACCGGTACACCTTCAACATGTCTGCAGAGTACCTATGCGAGAAAAAAGTGGCGAGAGCAACATGTCTTCGGTACACCAGCAACATGTCTGGAAGTACACTATGTGAAAACTGCGGAAATTGAGTAGGCATTTGATCCTAACATGAGAATAAGCATAATCTTCACACAATCAGGATCTTTGATGTCATGGGAGAGGGGTATAAAAGCCATAGGATACAAGGAGAAGGCAGCTTTTGATTTGCTAGGGTTAGGTTTTGGAGAGAAGTGTTCTTTGCTGTTTTGGAAAAGTTTTTTATAGATTGGGAGTTGAAGACTTTATTTCTACGGAGATTTTTATTCAAGCACATGTAATCTTTCGGTAGGAACATACATCCGTTTTCATTGTAAATTTTATATTTTTCGTCCTAGATTTCCACAATTGAATTACGATTTTCTCAAGAGAAGTTCCTTTGAATAAATTCCTTCAATTGTGATTACCTTATAATTTCCATGAGTTCTAAATTTCTATCTTTGAGATTCTCTGAGTCTGAAACTCTACTGATCAAGGTATATTCCTCAATTCCTCTTTATGCTTCAATGGATTGTGTGATGTTATTCACTTGTGAGAAAACTTTGTAAAAACCTTAGTTGGGCATCTCTTGACAACGTGTGAGCGAGATCCTCGGTACACGTTGTGTGAGCTCTAAATGCAATAAGAGTCTGAATTAATTGGGAACAAGTGTTTAACATCGTTCAATTATCTTTCCTTTCAAAAGAGCATTTTAAAGAAAAATCTTCCATCGAAGACCATTTATGATAGGCTCTAGATGAAATTGCAGCAAAACTAAGAGGTGGGAATTTGATTAGTGCCACGAGTAGGGTGATCGGGTCGACAAAATTTATAATATAAGTTCCTCCTATTCTTAGTAGTCAAACTCTTCACAGTATAGTGATCTGGTCGAACACAGGGATGGGTTTTCTTTGTACAAATGATTTGCAATGATTCAAAAATGGTGAATTTTGTTTGGATTTTAAGGTGGTGATAAAAACAGGGGTGTAGTGGTTGGCAAACTGAAATTTAAATAAAATAAAATGTAAAATAGAACTCCTTGACATTGGGTCACTTGAGTTGAATTCCTATGGCATTGAGGTTCAGTCTATTTCCTCGCGTTGGGGAGGATGACATATAGTCATTTTGCGTGGGATCTTCATTTAACTTTAAAACTCAAGCCTATGTTTCCTTTTGATAGAAAGCATTTATTTAGCATTTGGACCTGGTGAAGATCTGTCTTGACTCATCCTGCAATGATTCATAAGAGAGTAACTAATGAGTCTCAATGGATCTAAAAATAGAATCCCGCGAACCTGGGTGCTAAGTATTGATGAAGTGGATGCATACCAGTGAAAATCTAACCCTTAACCTGTGGTAGCTTGTAAATGGAAACTAATGGATATTAGTGTCTAAAGCTAAGAATACACTAAACCTAAAAGCTTACTTAAGTATTGGCCAAAGAAAGTACATTCAAAGCAAGCCTAAGAGTTGAAATTAAGGAACCAAAATATCAAAAACTCATGAAAAAGCGAGGGGGCTTATGAGCCTTCAGATCTACCCAGTTAGCTTCCACTTCAAGGAGGAAGGGTTTTAGCCGCTCATCCTCAAGTTGTCGTGTGGAGGGTGTTTAGCTTTTAAGAAATTGAGAGAAAGAGGAGGAGAAGAGAAAAGCGGAACAAAGGCATGGGTATCTTGAAAGATTCAAAGTGGGGTTACAAAAAGCTATAAGTTGGATTATATAGCCATACGAGGAGGTGTGAAATACCAAATGCCTAAAATAGCAATTACAATGAGGATAAAATGGTAATTAATCAAAAGCGAGATTAGTTTGGAATCAAAAACATAAAAAACACGGGGGTAGCAATTTATCATTATATTAGGAATTTCGCTAGCGTAGTGAAAATACAAATGTGAGAATTCAAATTAAGCTATGCCGCGATAATTTTATTCAGCTAATATTTATTAACAGCAAAATTTGTGCATAGCGAAGAATTTTGCTAGGTTAGCGAAAATTTAAGCTATGCCATAGCAATTTCCTTTGTTCCCATGGATCCTGCGACTCTTTGTTCCCTGCATCCTCGTCACATCCTGACTGTATTTTTTCTCTATTTTCTTCTTCTTTGAAATTCTTCATTCGGCTTCTTTGAAATTGATCTCAAGACCATATCTAAATTGAAGTGAAATCAACCCGACTTTGGTTTTTGATTGGATTGACACGATAATTTGGCTTCAGTTCTGAAAACATAAAAAGCAATATAGATGCCATTAAGTGCAATAGGGACCGAACATGTCAGTGGGTTAATTATAATAATTAGTACACAAGCGCTCCAGCCTATTAAAAATAGGGTTCAAAATAGCACTTTGAGCACTAATAAGAATTGCGTGATCGTTAGTGAGTGGAAACCTAAGAATTCCGACAATCATCCTTCTATTTTAAAATAGTCGTTTAATCAATCCTCGAATCAATAAAACACAACCCCGTAATTTCCTTTTCAATTCACGCATATTTTGGAGAATGAAACCTAGGGATCATGATTAGACCACTCCTGTGGAGATGACCTGTGGACTCCCACAGTGCTATGTCTGAAACCCCTGACCTTAATTCCTGGCAGAATAGAATTCGAATCTGAGCCAAACGAAGCATTTTTGGGCGCCATTCTTAGGGAGTGGCGACCAATCTGGACGATACGAAGAAATTTGAGGTAATTTGCAATTGCATTGCAAATCCGGTACATTCTCTACTTTTCTTTTTAATTTGTTTTTGTGAGAAATCTCAGTGGGTGTTTTCTTGGACGAAGTAGGTTTAGTGCATGTCGGGTTGGGCTCGCAATGAGCAATAGACTTGTAGAAGTGTGTGCACCTCCCCAGAAATTTTGAGAATCCATAATAAGTCGGTGTCTCGAGATAACGTTATGCCTCAAATGGACCATCTGGGAATCGGCAACCTCTGTTTAATGAACATGCTCAAGGATTCACAGTAACCCACAGGACAAAACAGACCTCCACAACATGGAGATGGTGCTACACTCCCGGTAGCCTTGTGTGGAGGAAATATTCTTCCAGCGAAGCAATATGGAGGATCTACATCTTACCTAATGTGGGAAAGAACTCTCCCAGAATCTTTAGACCACAAGGAACTCACAACAAACTCATGTATTATTTACTGAAGAGGCGATCAATTCCTCGTGAAGTCGAATGATCAGTCTTTGTATATCTATGGGGTCGAATGAGAACCCTACTCATTCATGAGAGACTTTGAGGATGTTTGCAGTGCATTTCTTTCTACTGGCTCACCTCTTCACATAATCTGTTTGGTTTTATTTCCTTTTGCTCTAAAGGAGAAAGCAAAAATTTGGTTTCATTCTCTTGCATGGCTTCAATCTTTACATGGGAAAGACATGCGGAATGAATTCATAACAAATTCTTCCTCTACATGCATTGATGCTCTCATGTGAGCAATTCAGAGTACTACGAAAAGCGAATTGAACCTTTTGATCTGCGATATGGGAGAGATACAAGGATCTCCCCTCATGCTATCCTCTTCATGGATTTGGATGTGGAATTAAATCTGTGCGTACTCATCAGGTATCCTTGAATAATAAACAATACATCCAATGATGTGTGCTGGAGAATTTTATGAAAAAAGTACTAGAGAGCAATTCAACTCTTGACACCATAGCGGAAAATGCTTTCGAACATGGGAGCTAACACCTCAGTAGACATTGCTAAAGTGCATAATACATAAGGAGAAGTCCATCATAAAGAGAATGATGATGAATTGCAAGCAAAAATCACCAATTTAACAAGAAAGTTGGAGGCCATAGAGATGAAAAAGGTGAACGAGGTAACTAGTGTGCCTCAAGTACCCTCTGTACCTATTGGACCTAGAGTGGAGGAGCCATGCATAATATGCGATGACCCTACACACTCAACTAATGCTTGAACCTTCCTCAGCAGTTAGGGAGCAATTCGAGATAGAGCAAGCTAATGCCTGAACGCTACCAAAAACCTTTCAATTCTCCATGTTAAAACATATAATCCAAGATGGGGTAAGCACCCCCCGATTTTAGTTGGAGAAATGAGGGAGGCCCACATAACTTGCCAAACAACCAAGGCCCCATTATCAAAACCTGGTTTTACAAATTAAGTTCCTCATTTCAAATCAAGGTCCCTGAAGTTTCTGTGAACCACAACCAAGGTTTTCATCAGTCAATCAAGGGAATCGAGCCGACCTTATCCCAACCTCCACATAAGAGAAGTTTGGAGGATATAGTAACCTGATTTGTACCAGACCCAACAATCCACAAACCACGAATTTTGAAACGCTCACGAATGATGTGAGATCCCGAATAACTAAGCTAACCTCTTCTATGGGTAATTTTCAACAAGAAGAAACTCCCATCTCGACCTATCAAAACCCTGAAAATTAAATAGTGTGGGAGTTTCGAATTTAAGTGAGGTACTTTTGGGCAGTATGAGGCTATCATTACCCTTCGAAGTGGTAAGGTAATTATTCAATGTGTTCAAACCGGAACCAACACAAGAGTCTCCAAAGTGAATCCGTCAAGATGAGTGTGGTCTCAGGTGACCTTATGTCCACTAGACAAATGTTATTATTTGTGAGCCGAGGAGGAGATAAGGCTATATTGTCCCTCTGATACATACCTCATGGGCTGAGAACCCTATTGAAATTGAATAACAAATTATGAGATCTATGAGTTATTCAAACAAGTGAAATTGAACATTCCTTACTGGATGCCGTTAAGCAATTCAGTCATGTGCTAAGTTTCTAAAGTTTGTGCATGGTAAAAGGAAGCCCAGAGTGTCAGCAAAGGAGGCATTCATGACTAGGCAATCTACTACACTAATTCAAACAACTTGCCCCAAATGTAAAGTCAAGAAGCCCCACTATTTCTATAGTAGTAGGGAATTCAAGTTGGGACTTGTATGCTCTAGTGGATTTAGGGGCAGTGTTAATTCTTGCCTTACTCGGTATATGTAGACCTAGGGTTAGGAGAATTAGAAACTTGACCAATATTACCTCGATTAGGTAATAGTAGTGTAAATTCCTAGAGGATAGTAGAGGATGTATTGGTACAAGTGGGCCAAGTTCTACTTCCATGTGGATTTTGTTGTGCTTTCGACACTCAGCTTTGTGTGAACCCAGGAACTTCAGTTTCAGTAATTCTTGATGTAATTTTGTGCTCTAATGCCATTTATACATTAAGAGGCTAATATTACTATCATTTTGAAGGAAAACAACATTTGTTAATCTGAATATCATAATATTATCAAGGGAATGGGGGATGAAGAAGATGTGTGTGAGGTCAACATGGTTGATTATGTGGTACAGAAATACTTGGATAATGTCTCACATGATGACCCTCTTATGTCATGTTTGGTAAGCCCGAGTTGGGATGAGGAAGTGACCACACTAGAATCGGAGTTCCTACACTCCATAATTGAGCATAACGAGGTATTGGAAGTGAATGGGTGGGCACCTAAGTTTGAACCATTGCCACCAATTGAGGACAAGGCATTACCTTTTGAGGAGAGGCCACCTAAGCAGGTTAGAGCCACTTACGACCACACCTTAAATATGCCTTCTTAGGGCGGAAGAGAGCTTTCGATGTCCCATATCTTCCTCCTTAGAAATGAATCAGAAAATCAACTTTGGAGATATTGAGAAACACCCAGGCTTGGCCTAGGATGGACAATTTGCAGATATTAGGGAATTAGCCCTCACGATGCGCACACATAGAATTCACTTGAAGATGTTAAACCCTACAGAAAGCGACCACAGAGGCGATTGAACCCAATAATGAAAGAAGTGGTAAGAAGTCTTAAAACTCTTGGATGTGGGTGTTATTTACCACATTGCGAATGACAAGTGGGGTTGGCCCAACACGGTAGTTCTAAGAAATCTAGAGTCTTGTGGTTGCCAGGTGAAAATAATGAGTTAATTCCTACTCGTGTCACTTCAGGTTGGAGGGTGTGCATAGATTATAGGAAGCTTAACGCGGGTACTAGGAAAGACCACTTTCTCCCGTTTGTTGATCAAATGTTAGAGAGAGTTGCAAGGCATGAATTTTATTGTTTCCTACTCGATGGTACTCGAGGGTACAATCAAATTGAATGGCTTTCAGAATCGAGAAAGCGACATTCACACAGTATTTTGGTACTTTTGCCTTTAGGAAAATGCCCTTTAGTTATCTTGATACACCGGAACCTTCCAACGGTGTATGATGGGAATTTTGTTGACATGATAGAAATCATTTTGGAAATCTTCATGGACCGATTTCTGAGTTTTGGTGACTAAATACAGGTACAATGCAGGAGAATTCGTAGGTGTTGGAGAGATGTCGAGAAGAACCTTGTGTTAAATTGGGAAAGTGTCATTTCATGGTGACACGAGGATTGTCTTAGGCCATATAGTATCAAAGAATGGGATTGAAGTTGATAAGGCCAGAGTCGGCGATCTCAATTTACCTACTCCTAAGTGTGTTAAAGCGCAAGATCATTCTTGAGCCATCTTTGGATTCTATAAGAGGATTTATAAAGACTTTAGTGCTATAGCTAGTCCCTTATGTACTTTGCTTT